>SNQJ01S0052695.1:0-45649 GCA_010110895.2 Picea sitchensis | reverse complement strand
ATGGGCATTCAAATTCCATGCATACAACGTTGGCACCTTATGCTTTATGGAATCTTGGTATTTTCAATAAAAACATTGACCCTGTAATTTGCTCCATTTTTGTTTTACATTGTCTTAAATGGCCTTTATAAAACTCAATTGATCACTAAAAATGTTGACGCTCGTAATTTGCTCTATTTTTGTTTTACACTTTGTCTTAAATGCCCTTTATCAAGCTCGAGTGTGCCCTTGCAAGGAGGATGTCATGCTAAAAAATAACGTTTACCTCAAAGTAATGAGGCCAGATCTAAAAAGTGCCCTTTACTTTTTACAAATGTGGTAAAAGTCGATTAGTGTATCATAAGTAGCAGGTGTAGGCCTACCTTGAAATTTTTTTACCCTTTAGTTTTGTGTTAAGATTCGTTTAGAATAGCATAAGCATTGGCTACTTGTTTTGTACCAAAATCTTTATTGATTTGGCTTCGCAACATATTCAGATTCTTTGGCAACTGAATGTTAATTTGATTTTGCTCCTCTTCAACTCTTATTATCCTTTTGTTGTTTTCTCTGTAGCTTTGCACTTCTTTTTGCGATCTTCTCATAGTCTCAACGAGCTCCATAAGTTCCACCCTGCTACATTTCCCAAGTTGATGTGTAAACCTTCGATTCCATCCTCATGGCTATAAGATTCTTGGGCATTCTCCATATCTCTAGTCCTCATATAGGAACCAAATATGATTTTCTTATACCTCTAATTCTGCAAAAATGTGCATGCAACAATTACTTGTTAGAGTTAAGCATATTGTAAAATTGTCATTAATTAAGCTACATACCCTTCCTTGCCTTGCTTTTTCGGAGAACACTGATAAATGAATCAAAATTCTGAGCTTTCAAATATATTCCCTTGTGTATTAACTTTCTGATGATTGTACTTATGTCTCAATTTGATTTCTGAGCTAAAAGTTATGGCTTTCCAAAATGAACAGTTTCACCCTTTTTGAACTTGTTTCACTGTCACAAATAAACTCAAAGGCTAACTTATGCCACTTGCAAAAAGAAATATGGAGAGCATAAATAAAACTTTTATATCGGGCACTGATAGTATTCTTTATTTCGAACGCACAACAACTCTCTGATTCAGGATATGATACTCCAACCAAAGTTTGTATCGATTTGGGTTTGACAACTTTGTCCTTTTTGCATTTCCTCCCGACTTAGAATTTTTAGCAGAAAATGACTATCTCTCAAATGGACTAAAACTAAGAAAAACTTCCTCAGTTCAAAGTTGTTTGGATTGATGAGTACGTAAATTATTTCTTTCTTTCGCTCTCTTCCTCAATTTTTTTTTAAGTCTTTCTTTCTTCTTCCTTTCTTCCACCATTTTGTTGACGAAATATATTTTTATTCCTCGGTACATCACTGACGATTTTTTTTTCTTCATCAATATATTATCGACGAAAAATATTTTTCTTCGTTGATACACTCCTTATCATTGAGAAAAATATTTTTCTACAACGATACACACAGTGCCATCAAAATTTTCCAACTTTTGACACTTAGTCATTTTTTTAAAATTTTGAGCTCACGACCATCGTGGCTATCCTAGAACTAAAAAACTCAACTCTCTGAGCCAAGTTCAACAACATAGTGGCCAAATCGACCCCCATACACTACTGATCATCATACATAAATCGAAATTTAGGGCCCTAACCCCAATTTCGTATGTTGAGCAAAAACATATTTTTCACCCTACATTCACACAGACTGAAGCTCTGCCTTATTGTAGAAGACCCATGCAATCCTGGTGTTGCAGCCAGTTCTTTGATACCACTTTGTAGCAACCTCGCTACTAACCCAACATTTTTTTTTGATATCCATTAAATTAAATGCCTACAACGAGATACAAATGTATGCAACTAAGATGGATATTTAAGAACATGAATACAATTCCATTTTATATGCATACAACAACATCTAAATACTCAAAACATAGAGTAGAATACACATAAATTAAAATCCATAAATAAAAGCAGTGAATAGATATAAAAACACTTATCTTTGTAAGCAAATGTGCAAACTAGCTCGAGAAGATAAACGTTCCATCAAACCATAGACGTGTTGCCCCAATTCTCAATAGCAAATCATCCTTGAGTTGGAGCTATGAATCTGCAATAAAGGATGTCTCTTAAGGGTGTCTATTTTCCACTTACATTCCAATATAATCCACATCAAGCTATTTTCCTATAGCCATCCCAATCCACCAACTCTCTTTCCCCTCAACCCACACAACCCAAGGAATGAGATCCCCTTCTCTACCACACGGTCCTTTAGGCTATCCCACTTTCCTCCAGGGATCCAACACAAGTTGGCTAGAAAATCTCTCTTGTTGGGGATTCCAGGAATGCCAATTGCAGTGGGAAAATCTTACAACATCAAGCTCACTTTCTCTAGAGTAATTTCTTACATAGAAATCTCACTCTATAGGCCTAACAACCTGCTTCTTCATGCTATTACAACTCCATCCAACTACCCACAAAACCCATTATGGTTGTCTATTGTCTCCAAGCTCTCCACACATTCATTTCCTCCCTTCTACCCAAATGTAAAAATTGCCTACAAAACCCATTCAAATTTTCTTTTACCCATGCATGTTGACTCTCACATCCCCAATGTTGGTTGTACTCAATGCCATGCTCTCAATATCTATGTCAGGTGACTTTTCCCACCAACCCTCTTACATGTATTCAATGATTGGGGCTTTGAAACACTCAAAAGGGAAAATAGAAGGTTTATACAAAAATATATTTTTAGAAAGGTGGCTTGGGATTAATAGACATGAATAATTCCCCCTTGGACCCCCCTCTCTTGTAGAAACTTAGCAACCATGACTTCATCTGTGTCTGTCTGTTGCAGATGTTATTTAATTTTATTATTTTCGATATACAATGTTTATACATTACATCGCTTGGCCCACGATCATACATTGTATTTACATTATACATTGCTAAACTAGGGATTACAAATTGAGATGTTACATTTATTGTAGTGTGAACAACATAACCTTGCACTTCTCCAAGATGTAAAAATTTTACCCCAAGCCTTGTATTTATAGCTTTGAATTATGTTTTGAATCCACCTAAAGGGGTAAGGCTAGAGGCTCTAACCTTACCCTAAGGTGGTTCATGGATGGATTGTGTCTTGTAATGGCCCAACATGCACAATTTTACAATTGACAGTGTTCTACAAACTCAGACAGATATTGGGGGTTTCTGTGTCGATGATGCAGATTTTCGAGGATTAGTGGCATTACCAACACCGTTTTTCCTTTATTATGCATGTCAAGTGCCTTCAGGGTTTGAGTCTTTTAATGATAAATGTAACATTTAGGGGGGAAATGCTTGCATTCATTGGCCTTTCCCTTATATAACTACTTTTGAAGTTGGTGTGATGATTCCAATCACAATTGAGATTTTGTCCTCGTGTGGTCTCTTTTGAGCTATAACACCATTAAAAAAAATTGCACCTCTTATATTTGATCCTTTAAGAATTTGATAGATTTGATGTTAAGATAGATATAAGTTGATTTTTAAAAGTAATATGAAATGTTCATTCAAAATAAACATCTGTCATACTCGGATGGGGTGCATGTAGGGGGGGCAGAGAACGAGCATGTGGCCAACGAAACCACCACCTCGACGTGCATGGAAGGACATGCAAGGGGGTGATCGAAGGAGGTCTTGTCAGCGGGTAGCAAGAAATGAATGCACAGTGTGGCTGGGGTACGAAGGATATTGGTTCAGTCAAGTTCATGAAGGAAAAGTTAATCAGGGTTGAGGCGAAGTACAATCGTGAGACATGGGGTTTTATGGCATAATTTGGGGAATAATTTTTTGGAGTACATAAGTGGGAAAGCTTCATCATACTGCGAGATGATGGGTAGAGATAGAGTTAGTCAGGATGGACATCGTCCAGGATTTGAGGAGCATGTTGAAGGATGATATTGCTAGACCTGTGGTGAGAGAAGTATGGAGTTGTAGAGATGGCCATACACACTATAGAGATGGCAATATGCATTGCATAGGGGAGTTTTGCGAAGATGTTAGGGATCTTTTGGCTTGGAGAAATGATAGAGGGGTCTGCAAAGCCTTAGAAATCCAACAATCTAAGTTTGTTTCAAATTGTTAGGTCTCAGTAGGAACTGAGGGGGTGACACTCTCAATGGGTGCTCTGCCTACGTTTCACTTCATCTCGTTGGTGCGAGGGAGTCCGACTAGGGAGGATAATTGGAATTGGTTGTTAGCTGAGAGGGTTTATAGTCAAGGTGCGTGGTGCAGGCAAGGGAAGAAAGAGCACGAAGAAAGGCAGGCGTGAGAGCGATCGTTCGACCTCTTCCTCAAGGTTGCAAAAGGTGGGAACCAAGCCAGGATATGAGGCGACCCTCACTCAGTGCCAGTTTGAAGACAAATGCTTAGACAAGGATAAGGAGTTTGAGGCAGTAGTGGTTATGAAAAGGAAGTAGAGTTCAAAGGCCTAGATCTTGGGGGAGTCTCGGGAATGGGTGGAGGACCCCATCCATTCAAGAACCAGAGACATGAAGTATTTCAAGTTGGATGAAACATGTTGGTTTGTGAAAACCTTGATTGCACAAGTGCTGATAAATGTGAAGGTGGAGCAACAAGATATCCTCCACTCCCTCTGTATCTTTGAAGGGAAGTTTGAGGTTGTTTGTGGGGTGTTCTTTGGGGTTAAAATTACCATCTCAAAATCTCCAGAAGAAGATGGTAAGGGGAAAAGGGAAATGGGGTCAACTAGCTCGTTTGGAATGAAGGAAAATCCTATTAAGGTTGACATGGACGCTCAACAAACGAAGCAAATCCATGAAAATTTCAAGGATGTTGATTTAATCATCGAAGTGTATGCGGAGGAAACCCCCCTCCCCCAAACGTTGGTTGACTATTGTGATCTTTCTTCAGTCTTTTTTCTTTAGAGTTCTATGGATAGATATATTATAGATTGTCAACTATTAGCCTATGTTAGTATGAGACAAAAGAACAACATTGAGACTTGCCAAAAAATTTATGACAAAATATGGCGAAGGCTTGGTTTCCTCTGTTGGCAGGCCTCCACCAAGGTGTGACTATGTGGTTGTATTATTATGTGATTAATAAAGGTTCGGTGTGTTTTTAGTTTAAAAGAAATAAAAATAAACCTCTTACAAAGATTATCACAATATGTGTTCCAATGTGAAAGCTTATGCACTATGATTTGCAAAATGTTAGTCATTTCTCTCTTTGTCATTTACTTGAAAATAGAAAAAGTACACACCAATTTAACTAAAAAATAAGAATGTACAAATAATAAACATGAAGCATGATTAAATTTACTTATATCCTTTATGTCACAGCTCTACATGATGCCTAAACAAATCTTGTGATCGTTCATCTCCTGAGAGCGTGTGACATCGCGACGGTTCTTACTTGGTTGATTGGCACACCAAGAATACTTCGTTTGGACTATGCCTCTTCACTTAGAGCATAGCCATACTCTGCTCTAGGCTACCAACGAGTGACACTCCTATTCTAGTGCAACTCTTGCTTACTTAGACATTCATTAACTTCTTTAACACTTAGTCTTATTTAAGCATTCGTCCAAGAGATCATCAACGAAACAAACAAGAGAAACATAAATATAGTGCAGGTGACACGGACCATGCCTAACACTCGGCTAAGTCTTTTTTATAGAAGAACAATTGCAACATGAGCACTACCGACTCGATTTACAATAGGGCAGAGTCAAACGACTTGCCTCACCTCACCAAGACACTCATGAACAAATCTATCACCACAAGATTCTCTACCGCAACTGTCTTCGCTGCCACTTACGGTGCACCTTAGACGTGCCTCCAACTGCAGTCTTGTTGTCTCTTTGTTTCCATAGACTCTGCCTCTTCGTTACCACAGACCTCACAGATTTCGGTTATGTTTCCCACATGCCTCCACAGACCTGCGTTTTCCATACTTAGCCAAAATCTACCCAAGAGAATTTTTCCATGTTCTATCTATCGAACCCTCCTCCTCAAGGCAACATAAGTCCTTCCAAAGTGGAGTGACTTGGCTTCTTGAGGGAGCTCCTTCTCTTCGTTTGCCCCAGAATAACAGAGCTCTCTTTCTTGAAGTCTTGCCAAAACTTGTTTCCTTCTTGGTTGTGCGCCCTTGTTTTCTTATATGCTCTCCAAAGGTCACCATGCGAATCGTTGTGTCCTTTGGGGGTGTTGCGCCACTTTGCGAACCCATGACTAATGAATTGTTGCACTCCTTCACAGACTCGGTCGCCCAACGAACCTATGCGCTCTCAACCGTCGTGCCCCTTGGGACCGGTGCGCCCTATTAACACATATCCTCGCTCTTACGCCTCAGCTCCTGCATGTTGACGCCTGCGTATTCTCAACCACCGTTTTGTCACCACAGCCTCCCGCCTGGTTGTCGCCCAGTTAGCTTTCATGCCGTTTGCACCAGATCCTCGTCAGCATCTAATGCAGATCCAGATGGCCAAGAGCAGGGTAAGGCTGTCACGTTTCCAGGTGCCAAGTTGACTCAGGCCTATCCAGACCTTGAGAAAGACAATTAATGAAGTTGGGGAGCGGTGGTTGAACATCATTTCCCCCATAAATGGAAATCTCAAAAGGACTGTCAGTAAGTCGGCTCGTCTGTAGGTCCCTCCCGAAACCCGAAAATCAACAGGAGTCATCCGATTCAGAGGGACGCGTGGCACCAAATCCAAGGATTCACGGTTTTGCAAATCGGAGGTTTTAGCATGGAGTCATTTGGATATTTTGGCATGGTGGATGGTTGAGCTAAGCTCCCATATTTTAAACTTTTGAGGAAGAACTCTGGTTCTCTGGTTATGTATTTTGATCTGAGACTTCTTGTTTAATGAAAAATAACTTCTTTTTCTTCAGTTTCCTGAAGTGTTGAATTCAAGAGGATATTGTATTTGAAGCTTTTCCTCCTTAGGTTGTTGGAAGACCCGATGTCTACGACAGACCTCTACACTCTCCTCACCAAAGTCTTCCCTCTACTCACCCTTACTCCAACTTACTGACTGAAGTTAATTAAGACCTTACCCGCATGTGCATACCAGTCCAGTTTTCTGAGTTAAAGTGATATCATCTTGAGTCTGCACCCATTTGACCTCTTTAAAATGATTTGTGACATACAAACTGATGGGTATTGGGCTTACTCTCTCTGCAATCGAAGAATGACTTCTAGTGCTAACATTTCTGGTGCCATTGCTGGGGACGAAAGTGAAGATATCTTCCCCGGGAGAATGACAAAGAGCTTTTGATTCTGAAGGTGCATCAGATATCAGAACCATTGAAGATTGCAGCTTACACCTGGCGACTCCACCATCAAAGACTCCACTGGGGAGGATCCTGTTGACAAAAAAATGACCATACCGAAGGGAAAGACCAGGTATCAGTCTATGAGTTTTCTTCATGAAGTCATATTCTTCTTTATCAGCTCATTTCTTTCTTTCCCTTTGCATATAAAGAGGATTATCCTCTTCTTTGTATATTTAGATGACAATAAGCCTTCCTTCATTCATCCATCCTTGGAAGAAGAAGACATGCCCTCTTCTTGTGTTGTAGATGTCGATCCTGTGTCTTCACCTCAGCCTATTCATAAAAGTGAGATCTGTATTGCTCTCCTCTTGAAATTGATCACCCTTGTAGCCTTAAGGAGGTTGAAAATGATTCACAACCTTGTCATCTAACTTCAGTTGCAAGGCACCTTGGGTGGAGTCATTCCTTGGCACATTGCACACCAAAGGTGTTGATATTATGGTAGTTGCGGGAAGTATTAACCTCCACTTGTGACCTTTGATGAGATTAGAATATTCCAAGAAGCAAGAGAAACCCTAAAAGACTTGGACAATAACCCTAGAAGAGAAGTCAACTAAAGAAAATATTTTATATTGAGTCTTTAGCCTCCAGAAGAAGAAGTCGTCCCAGACAGCTTAGAGAAAGAGTATAAACACAGGACCCCAGTTCTCATTTGAGACAAACATCTCGAAATTGCAGAAATCCACTTGTGCGCACTGCAGAAATCTAGTAGTGCACAAGTATGGGGAGCAGCTGCAATTGCAGTTCCTGCAACCTGTAATTTCGATCTTTCTGGGTTGGAATCTCTTATCAGTCTTGGTTATCTTTGCTTGGTGCATTAGCCTTGGTTGGCTATTGTTTTGCTACCAGAATTCTTCTCTCTGTCAAGGTGAAGGTGCTCAGGGGTGGAATTCGTGCCTATGGTTGGGTGAAGGATATGACTCCAGAAGAAGTCCCCACTGCATATTGAAGGATATGACTCCAGAAGAAGCCTTCTTAGGAAAGAAACCTAATGTGGAACACTTAAGAATCTTTGGATTCCATGTTTGCATTCACATCCCCAAGGATAAAAGGAAGAAATTAGAATCCTCAGGAAAGGAGGGCATATTCGTGGTATACAATGAATCATCCAAGGCTTACATAATCTATATCCCAGAACAACATAAGGTTGAAGTCAGCAGAGACATAGCCTTCAATGAAAATATGGCTTTCAAGAAATCCATAGAAGAAACTATAGAAGAAGAAGAGTATGAAGAGCCTAGAGAAGAAAGCACGTGTCTTCTAGAAAGTCAGAATGAAGAAACATAACAACTTGATCATCCGATGCAACCATGTGAAGCCATTGAATCAGACATTGTACCAAAAACCAAGAAACGTCCAGCTTGGCTTGAAGCTACTATACAAGAAGCATAAAGACTCAAAGCCCCAAGTGGCACCTTTAGAAAAATAAAAAACCCCAAAAGATTCTCCAACTATGCAGCATGTATGACAAAGCCTCTAAATGAAGAACCCACCACATTTGAAGAGGCAGCTCAGAAGAAACAATGGAGAGAAGACATGACAAAAGAACACCAGTCCATAATGAAAAATGATGTATGGAAAATTGTGCCTAGACCCAAAGAAAAATTAGTAGTAACTTCAAAATGGGTCTATAAGATCAAACATGCAACAAACAGAAGCGTGGACAAATACAAAGCAAGGTTCGTAGCTAGAGGGTTCTCCCAGAAGGAGGGAGAAGACTATGACGAGACATTTGCTCCTGTTGCCAGATATACTTCTATTAGAACCATTATGTCGTTTGTTGCTTCCATGGGATGGAGTTTACATCAGATGGATGCAAAGACAACTTTTCTCAATGGAGCAATCAAAGAAGAAGTATACATTGAACAACCTCAAGGATTTGAAGTACACTCCAGAGACACTCATGTTTGCAGATTAAAGAAAGCCATGTATGGACTTAAGCAAGCTCCAAGAGCTTGGTATTCCATAATAGACAACTACTTAATAAGACTTGGTTTCTCCAAGAGTCATGCGGATCCAAATCTCTACTACAAAGTCGTGAACAATGCACCTGTGATTCTACTACTATATGTCAATGATTTATTCTTGACAGGAGAAGAGTCTCTCATCACCCAGTGTAAGAAGGAACTAGCTTCTGAGTTTGATATGAAAGATCGCGGTCTCATGCATTATTACTTGGGACTAGAAGTATGGCAGAAGCGTCGTGAAGTATTCCTTGGACAAGGAAAGTATGCAGTGAAGATTCTTCAGAAACTTGGAATGATGAATTGCAAATCTATGGACACTCCTATGACCACAGATATAAGAAAATCAAGAGACTCAGATTCTGATCCAGTAGACCCGTCCCTATATCGACAATTTATTGGGTCATTGATGTATTTAGTGAATACTTGACTATATATTTGCTTTGTTGTAAACACCCTAAGCCAGTTCCAGGTGGAACCCAGACATGAGCATTGGATAACTGCAAAGCATGTTCTAAGATATATTTGTGGGACTCTAAACTATGGTTTAAGATATACCTCATCTAGTGATATACGACTTCATGGATTCACAAATTCAGATTGGGCAGGGAGTGCGAAAGACAGAAGGAGTACTTTAGGGATGTGTTTCAGCTTGGGCTCCACTATAATATCTTGGGGCTGCAGGAAACATAAGTCTGTCGCACTCAGCACATCAAAAGAAAAATATATTGCAGCATGTGAGGCATGTACATAAACAATATGGCTGAGAAAGCTGATTTCTGGATTATTTTATCAAGTTCCGGATTCGACCATAATATACTGTGACAATCAGAGTTGTATATGGCTATCCGAACACCCAGTTTTTCATGAACGGTTGAAACACATTGAGATCAAATACTACTATATTTGAGATAAAGTCCAGGAAGGAGAAGTGAAGCTCCAGTATATCCCCACAGATGAGAAGACAACATATATTTTGACAAAGCCTCTGTCTAGGATAAAGTTTGCATACTTACAAGACAAGTTGGGGATCGTGGAGATAACTCCCTTAGCTGAAAGGGAAGAGATGGCTCTCTAGGTTGGGAGGGAGCACTAATATATCATTGATTTATGAAAAGTCATTTTCCAGCTTGGAAAATGGTCTAGGATGGGCAGTTCCTTTCCAGTTTGGAAAGTGGTTTGAGATTTCAGATGGACAAGCATTTTCCAGTTCGGAAAATGGTCCAGATTAGACAGTCATTTTCGTAATGAAAATGGTTTGATAGATTGTTGATGTACCATAGACACTGATTCCCCTTGTGGCTAGTGTGGGGGAATGGTCTAGGACAATCATTCTTCTTGGCAGTCACTCTCAGTAGTGGTCAAGCAGAATGGTTTGCCTCGTCGGGCAGTCATTCTTTCGAACTTCACAGTTTCAAAGAATGGTCCATTTTGGAGGTTGGTGCAGGACAATCATTTCCTTAGGAAATGGTCCGAACAATCATTCCCTAGGGCAGACTCATTCTCTCCAGGTTGCACTATGTTTAGTGCCAAAGGAATGGCCCAGTTAGGTGAATGGTCCAGGTTCAACAATCACGGACATGCATTCCCTAGGGCAGACTCATTCTTTCCAGGTTGCACTATGTTTAGTGCCGGAGGAATGGCCCAGTTAGGTGAATGATCCAGGCTCATAAATCAGGGACAATTATTCTTCCATGCTTGGGAAGAATAGTCAAGATAGCCCATGGTTGATGCTTTTACTGTATGAGGGAAGATGCTCTTCCAGATCTCACAGGTGTGAGTGGAAGAATGGACCAGATGACTCAGTTTATATCGTGATAATGTTTTTATGCACGTTGATATCAAATGATATGATTGTTATGGAGACTATATGTCTTTGGACAATAGATGCATGCTACTGTGATGGATGTGTTCCACTGGTTGTGACTATGTGTCATTGATTAAGTAGTCGTGTACCACTGGATAATAGTCGTGTACTACTATGGATAGACACAGTTGTGTTCTATTAGATGACATTGTACTGATTGTCATGGAGATTATCCAGTTGGATAATGATGACGGTGCTCGTGATTTGATCATGAGATAGCTTGTGTGGCTATAATGATGCTACCAGTTGAATGGTTTGTTTGTGCTCAAGACCACATCCTGTTATACCTCCCTAGCTATAAGGGAGTGTTGATATTATGGTAGTTGTGGGAGGTATTAACCTCCACTTGTGGCCTTTGATGAGATTAGAATATTCCAGGAAGCAAGAGAAACCCTAAAAGACTTGGACAATAACCCTAGAAGAGAAGTCGGCTAAAGAAAATATTTATATTGAGTCTTTAGCCTCTAGAAGAAGAAGTTGACCCAGACAGCTTAGAGAAAGTAGTATAAATACACGACGACAATTCTCATTTGAGACAGACATCTCGAAATTGCAGAAATCCACTTGTGCACACTGTAGAAATCTAATAGTGCGCAAGTTTGTGGAGCAGTTGCAGCTGCAGTTCTTGCAACCTGTAACTTTGGTCTTTCTGGGTTGGACTCTCTGATCAGTCTTGGTTATCTTTGCTTGGTGCATTAGCCTTGGTTGGCTATTGATTTGCTACCATAATTCTTCTCTCTGTCAAGGTCAAGGTGCTCAGGGGTGGCATTCGTGCCTATCGTTGGGTGACAATATTGCTATATTGTCTATGGTTAAACAAGCACACCCATGTTTCTAACACAAGGAACCCCAACCCCCCTCTATATCAAGACTTTCATTTCTTTATTCTCACCGATCATCTTACCTTCCCAATTCGGTCTATGGTGGAAGTGTGTGCGCCCGATCTAAGCTCCCAAGTCCATACATCCTTCCCCCACCTCAATTCGTTGTTGTCCCTAGCAACATCCACAAAATATGCTATATCCAAGTCTCTGCTCGAACTTGTGCCTCCATTGCCACTAAGTCTGCTGGAAACCCCAAGTTTCGTGCCAATTGGAAACCCCAATATTCTGTCAAAGTAGAAACCCCACGTCTCCGAGTAAAGTGGAAACCCCAAGTTTCTAACTTGCCCAACAATCACCCACAACCTATGCAACCATCCACACTGCTTTGCCCAAAGTTGTGCGTGACTCAACTATCTGCGACAATGGAACGATGCCTCCCTTCCCATTCTGTTCGCAATGTTTAAGATACCACTGTCCTATTGGGACGATCAATCTTTGTTTCACTGCTGCAACCAAAACTTCAAAATTCGCCTAAGTGTTTAACTTATGTGAACTTACTGCTGCACCTGTACTTCAACCAAACTCTGTCACGTCTCTGCACAATGCTAGCCCCCATGCCTTGAACTGATTAGGTAGCTAATCCAACCGTCGTGCCCAACCCATGAGAATGTACTTCCTCATGCCCAAACTTAGTCTTTTTTGTCACATCTGTGTCACTTCATCCAACTCCAAAGACTAAGGCAAGTGTTCATCCTTACCTCATTGCTGCTATCATCCGATATTTGTCAAGGAGATCTTCTACAATGTCCAAGTGCTACTCTTTGAACCTACTGGTGCATTCATACTCAACTTCCTTCCGTAAATTAGTCCGTCTACCTAATGATGTCAGACCAAGGCAAGGTCACCCCTCACCTTGTTGCACTATGAAGTCACCTCTAAACAAAGTCATCTGTGACAACTTGACTCCACTGTCCACCTCTTGGCACAGTTAGCCATTCTGTCCAATGAACTACATGCTCAGACTGTCATTGCCTCACTACTTCGTCACCCGACCATGATGTTGTGTCTTCCTCTCTATGCCTTGGAATGGTTAGGCTTCACCCTCAACTATGTTGCTCAAAGTAAGAGGAACGCACAAGTCCAAGTGAACCCTTCATGTTGCAATCTGATTTTCCACGCAATCCTCCAAACGAAGGTAAGTCCTCAACTCGCCGTCCTTTCGTCAATTTACCTCAATGTAACTCAACATCTGTGATGAGTGTGGCCAACATGCCCACACAAGCATCCAAATGAACTGTCAAAAGTGCTCCAAGTAAAATGAATCACCTCAAATAACTTTCGTTCCTTAGGCACGTTCACACCAATACTTTGCCAACCTCAACCAACGACCCCCACTGGATCTTTGAGTCATCACACAATCATCTGCTAGTCACCCAGATGTGCTTTGCCTCATCCAATGTATCGTACCAAAGGCGAGCAAACACCACCCAATTCACTTGGTCTGTGTTCTGCCCATTAAATTTGACTGCCAACGATTCTTGGCCGACTTCCATGCTAACTCCCTTAGTCTCTTGGAGCGAAAATGTCTTGCACCCCCACAAGCATTCAAACTTTGGCACTGTCGTTGCGACTTGTAAAGTCACCACCTGACTCAACAAATATGGCTAAGGCACCAAACACTAGGGAGCCTCATCCATCCTCTCAACTCGACACATATAGACTTCACTACCTATTGTCACAATGATGTGTCCAACATGTGACTATTTCCCCATTCTCTTTCGGAGCAACATGATCTGAACCCACGACCTCCAACACCTCATTAAAGAGTTTGATAACTCCCCCAAGCCACCTTCACAGCTGCATCAAATATGCCTAAGTCCACCACAAGGCTTGTCCAAGCAGGTCATCCAAGCTCTTCTACACGTTGACTGCCAACGATTCTTGGTCGACTTCCTTGCTAACTCCATTAGTCTCTTGGAGCGAAACTGTCTTGCACCCCAACAAGCATTCAAACTTTGGAACTATCGTTGCGACTTGTCAAGTCACCACCTCACTCAACAAATATGACTAAGGTACCAGACACTAGGGCACCTCGTCGATCCTCTCAACTCGGCACGTACAGACTTGGCTACCTACCGTCACAATGATATGTCCAACATGTGACTATCTCCCCATTCTCTTTTGGAACAATGTGATATGAACCCACAACCTCCAACATGTAACGTCCCCCGACCCCTCAGCAGGCCGGGGGCACGCTACCTCAGACACACGTAGTCTCAAGCTCTATTATAGGTAATTAAAATTGTCCATGCCTAGACATAGACCTACTGGCCAATGGCAGACATAGCTCTTTGCGGAATAAATCACATATAAACTTAACATAAATAAATAGAGATAACATGAAAACATACATGCAACGAAACACATGATATTATTACAAGAATCATAGACATGCACTAAAATACATCATTTAACTATTAAACATATAAATGATACTTATCTCTTAGTTGTGGTGCACCGACTGCGTGCAGACCTTCCACGAACCTCTCAACCTTAGACCATGCTGCTCATCACTCTCAATAGTGGGTCACCCCCGAGCTGGGACTAAACTCCACCAGGCAAGGGATTACTAGGCTAGGCAGGGACAACAGGAAGTTGCACAGTACAACATGAAGGATTTCCTCCAAGGGGCCATTTACGCTCATTTCTCACATACTCTCATTCCCCACATGCTCGTCCCACCCCAGGAGTATACACCTTCATTGCCACACAGTCCACCGGCTTCTCCACCTCCTTTTTTGGGGCTTCAACAACAGGCCAGACAGAATTCTTAGAGCCCTGTAACTGCTACTGGACTCCCTCCAGGAGACTCACTTCCTCAACACACTCTTTCACCTGGAGAGAGTTGCTCACAGGCCTGACAACCCGCTTCTTCTATCCACACTCTCTCACCTGGGGAGAGTTGCTCATAGGTTTGACAACCTGCTTCTTCTATCCACGAGCCTGACAACTCGCTTCTTCACTTCCACTCCTCAACACACGAACATGGTGATGGAAACAACATAAACTGGACGTGGGGAACAGTAATGACGGACAATACGTAGGCAACCCACAGGGTACATGTGCGACAAGGGTATCGGTTCAGGCTACAAAGGTTGAGGTGGTTGGGGAATTCAACAATGGCGTTCCAGGGTCACCGTCTACTTGTTGGGTGTGTTGGTGCAAACATGGCAAAAGATCCCCAAAATAGTAAGAATTCTCACTTATATTGCATGTGCCTGAGCTAACACATGGCACTCATGAAGCACGTTCTTCTCCATTTGGAAGTCGTACCTTTTTCCCAAAGGAACTCATGATATAATCATATCCCACTCACAACATTTAGAATAATAATATATTATTCTATTGGACTTAAGCTCTTAATATTAACCCCTCTTTCTAGCCTCTCAACCCCCTTCCCTTACCCAACCTAGTGGAGTTTAGTCCCCCATACTCTTTCTTCGTGTTCGGTCTACACACAACGATGTTGTTATATTAATAATATGAATATTTACATGTACAAATAGGCTCCTGGACTTTAATATCTAGGCTCTCCGACCTAATAAGCACATAAGCCTCCTCGCTTATAAGACTTGGCTCGCCAGCCTACAAAACATGTTACAATTCATAATTACAACCAGGGCTCGGCCTTGGGATATTACAATCCCCTCCCCTTATTTTTGCACTATCCTTAGTGTAACTCATTTACACAACATCAACAAGATTTTCCAAATATTCAAAAAGATGTGGGTATTTTTCCCGCATAACATCTTCATGCTCCCATGTTGTGTCCTCAAGACCATACCAGGTCCACTGGACCTTTACAAGCCCTATGGCTCGATTCCGGAGCTGCTTGTTCTTCTGGTCCAATATGCGCACCGGGTGCACTTGTAAAGCGCCTTCTTGCTCCACCTGAATCACATTCCAATCAATCACATGATTAACACCAAGTATATATTTCTTGAGCAAGGAGACATGAAATACATTATGAATAGGCATGCATGCAGGCAATGGAAGCATATAAGCTATTGGTCCAATCCTTTCTAGAATTTCAAACGGTCCACAATATCTGGCTGCCAACCAGGAACAGTTTCCCAGCTTCAAGGAACTTTTGTTGGCTTTCACCTTCAAGAAAACATGATCACCCACTTTAAACTCCCTGTGGGTTCTGCCCTTGTCAGAATAGATTTTCTCTCTGTCTTGGGCAGCCTTCAAATTCTGCTTTATATTTAACAATTTCTCTTCCATTTCCCTAAGCAACTTTGGCCCAATTATTTCTCTATCAGCTGGGTTGTCCCAACTTATTGCTGTGTTGCACTTTCTGCCATAAAGTGCCTCAAATGGGCTCATCTTCAGTGATGCTTGGTACCCATTGTTGTAAGCAAACTCTACCAAGTGTAGGTAATCTTCCCATCTGGATGGTTTGTCCATCACATACATTCTTAACATATCTTCTATCACTTGATTTACTCTTTCTGTTTGTCCATCAGACTCAGGATGATAGGTTGTGCTGAAGTTCAGATTTGTTCCAAACCCCTTTAATAATCCTCTCCAAAACTTCGAGGCAAACTTTGGGTCTCTGTTAAACAGAATTGTCTTGGGAATACTGTGCAATCGTGCTACTTCCCTCATATAAATCTCAGCAACATTAGTTGTCATGTGAGTAGTCTTCAATGGAATAAAATGGGCAGCCTTCGTAAGCTTATCCACCACCACCATGATGGAATCATGTTGTTTGTTTGTTCTAGGTAATCCTGTGATGAAGTCCATTGTCACCACTTCCCACTTCCACTCAGGGATGGGTAATGGTTGTAGAAACCTAGCTGGGTGTCTATGCTCAGCTTTGACCTTTTGACACTCCATACATCTAGTGATGTACTCTGCAATTTCTTTCTTCATGCCTGGCCAATAGTAATGGATCTTGACTGCTGCCACTGTTTTCTGATATCCAGGGTGCCCAACATAAGGCACATTATGCATCTCTTTCAAGATCATACTTCTCAATTCATGAGAACTGGGTACATAAATTATGTTCATGTACATGAGTATTCCATCAACTTCCAATCTATAATCTTCTATTTTTTGTAGCATCTTACCTTGCTGTAACTTTGTTACCATTTCCATGTACTGCAAATCTTCTTTTGCAACTTCCAAAATTCTGTCTTTAAGATCGGTTTGATACATGTTGATGGCCATAGCATGTAGTTCATGCACTCTCCAGCTGAGTGCATCAACCACTTTGTTCTCCTTTCCTTTGATGTGCTTGATATCAAAGTCATATTCACAGAGGAATCCCAACCATCTTCTCTGCCTGGAGTTTAAAGTAGGATGATCAAACAAATATTTCAGTATGGTCTGTCCTCAGCTCAAACCTCTTTCCCATGAGGTAGTGTCTCCATTTCTTTAAAGCATGTACTATGGTTGCCAGCTCCAAATCGTGAGTGGCGTAGAGCCTTTCATGCTCTTTCAATTTCTTGGATTCAAAACATATCACAAACCCATTCTGATTGAGGACTCCCCCAGTCCTTCTTTGCATGCATATGTGCAAACCACAAACTCTTTATTCGGATATGCAATCCTCAGAATTGGAGCACCAGTTAACAACTGCTTCAATTGCTGGAAGCTCTTTTCACATTCTTTTGTCCATTGCAATTTTACCCCTTTTCTTTGCAAGGAAGTGACTGGTTGAGAATCCTCGAAAATCCTGCAATGAATCTCCTTTAGTAGCCAGCTAGACCCATGAAGGATCTGACTTCTGTCACATTCTTAGGTGATGTCCACCCTTTAATGGTTTCAATCTTTTCGAGGTCTACTGCCATTCCCTCTTCAGATATTATATGCCCCAAATAGTGAATTCGATTTTGGTAAAATAAGCACTTGCTCAATTTAGCAAACAGTTGGTGCTCTCTTTGCACCTGTAACACCATCCTCAAGTGTTGCTCGTGCTCTTCTTTTGTCTTGGAATATACAAAGATGTCATCCAAAAAGACAATGACAAACTTGTCTAAATATTCTCGGAAAACACCATTCATTAAGCACATGAAAACAACTAGTGCATTTGATAACCTAAATGGCACCATTGTGAACTCATAATGACCATACCTTGTCCTGAAGGCGGTCTTGCTGATGTCTTCATCTTTAATCCTTACCTGATGGTATCCTGACTTGGGATCTATATTCGAAAATATCCTTGCATCCTTCAATTGATCAAAGAGATCATCAATCCTTGGTAGAGGATACTTGTTTCTTATAGTTACTTTATTTAACTGCCTGAAGTTAATGCACAATCTCAAGGTCCCATCTTTCTTCTTCACAAATAACACTGGGGCACCCCAAGGTGACACACTTGGGTGTATGTACCCCTTCTTTAAAAGTTCTTCAAGCTGCATTTGCAGTTCTTTCAGCTCTGGTGTGCTCATCCAGTAGGGAGTCTTTGATACTGGAGTTGCCCCAGGCATCAAATTTATAGAGAAATCAATATCTCTCTTTGGGGGTAGCCCTAGTATCTCATTTAACACATCGTCAAAATATTCTAGGACTGAATGATCCTCCAATTTTGGCACCTTATCCTTAGGTGCTTCATCCATATGGCCTGCAAATATTTGGCAACCATTCCTGTAACACTTCTTCAGCTGCATTGCCGAGATTTCTTGGACAGTAACTGCCCTGGGAATTCCTTGGACTACTCTCCAATTTCCTTCCTCATCCAGGCAAGTGAATGCCTTGTTATGATAGTCTAATATGGCATGGTGTTGGTCCAACCAATCCATACCAATTAGGAAATCATATGATCCCAAAGGCAAGATGTTCAAATCTTCCTTGGTACTCAGTCCATTCATGCCCATTGGACATGATTTAACCAACTCAACAACCTTTCTCTTAGCTCATGTAGCTAGCTGCACCAACCAAGATTTCCCATGCTTTCTCCTTGGCAATTGAAATCTTTCCACTACCTTAGGATCTATATAGCTATGACTAGCCCCTGAATCAATTCAAACAATAAATGCATGGTTATTGATCATACCTTTGACTTCAATCACGTGTGATTGAAACTCAACTTGCTTGTTGTCCAGGGATTCATAGATTCTTGGTACTCTTCTGCCCATGTCCTCCACTGTTTCTGCTTGCTGAACATGGTGAACAAATCTCACCTTGTCCTTTCTGTGAGGGCAATCTCTATACTTATGATCTCCTTTACAACCCCAACATTGCATAGGTGTCTGCCTTGGACTTTGCCCACCTACTTCAGCCATTATGGGCTCTCTCAAAACTGGTTGTCCTTGAGGACTATCTCTGAAAAATGGTGGCTTGTTCCCCTTCTGCCTCTGCTCCCTCTTAAACTTCCTCTTGTCTTCCCAAGCTCTTTGGAAAGTAGGCTTTCCCTTATGCTGATCATATAAACACTTTGCCCTCCTTATGGTTTCTTCCATAGTTTAGGTTCATCATACTGGATTTTGTCACTGATACAAGATGGCAACCCACTCAGATATCTTTGCATCTTGACTATCTCATACTTAATGAAAGAGACATACTTCAACAACTCTAGAAATCTCCTTTCATATTCATCTATAGTCATGCTGCCCAATTTAAGTTCAAAGAACTCTTTCATCTTTTTGTCATAGTATCTCTGGGTTAAGTACTTCTTTTCAAAATGTCTCTTGAAATGTTTCCATGTAACATTCTTCTCTCTGATGTGCCGCACTTGCGCAAGCTAATCCCACCACATGGATGCCTTTCATTTCATCTGATCAATTGTGATTATTCCTTCTGCATGAGAGGAATAATTATGCAATTGGAAATATTTCCTTATGCCAAGTAGCCATGTCTCAACATCTTCATCTTTTTGGTGCTCTCCATCAAAAGTAGGAGGTTTGATCTTATGCATTTCACCCTTCAGTTCATCCACTTCATATCTCCTATGATTTTTGGTAGGAGGTGGAGTTGAACTGTTGTGTGGCCTCCTTTTGGAATGCCTTTGAAAGTGTTGGTGATATTTGTTACCACTTCTTTCTCTTCTTTCCTCATCAGGGGACCTGTGGCTCCCTGATTTGTTGGATCCACTTTCCTTATCCAACTTCTTTTCAATTTTTTCCAGGCTTTGCATTATCTTCATATTGAAGTCTTCATGTTGCTCCTTAGCTCTCTTAAGCCTTTCGTTATTTGCTTGGTGAATTTGGACATCTTTTTGCAAATTTTTAATGATTTTCATCATGCCCACGTCTTTATCTATTTCTTCTCCATGCCCATTGGAGTTCGTTCCTTCAACTCCCAAATGGACATCCATTCCTCTAACTTCATCCTCCTGACTCTAAGCATCCTGTGCCTCCTCTATTTCTCTGCACTATGTGACAATCCTGTTCGATTATGACAATTTCTAACTCTGCAAAATGTGCAGGCAACCGAATTTTGTAAGGTTATCAATTTTTAATAATTTTCCAGAATAACATAAACCAATCCGATTCAACAAAAAAAATATCAGACTCCATTTTCTGCAGGTCTTGGTCGATCAATAATCTCCATGGCTCTATCTCCGAGCCTTGTTCTGTTCTCCAAATCGTTTTCGGTTACTAGCCCCTTTTCCTCAACCCCCAATTTATGTGACCACGAGATGTGGCCAAGTGCTAGGATGATAGGCGCTTATTCAGAACTTCGAGCCTCCGGCTTCAGAACTTCAAAGCTCTAAATATTCATGCAACTCCAACTATCGATTCCCTGGAGTGCCAATTGTGAACTCGCGAAGGACGATGGATCAACAGTCCACGACTTTTTTGATAATTAATGACCACGATCAACTCCGAGACTCCGAGCTTCGGGAGTTCCAGACTATCTATACTCTCAATCTTCCAGAGTGTCAAGTTTCCGGACTACCATATTTGTTGTTGCGTGTCCTTCGTGATCAACGGTCGAGGTAGACTCCTACCTTCGGGCCTTTGGGAGTCTTCACACTTGAACACAATTCCTTCAGAGTGCCAAGTCTCTGGATTGCAGGATCTGGCGCCACGCGTCCACTGTGACCAATGGTTGAGATATGCTCCGGCCTTCGAGCCTTTGGGAGTTTTCATTCTTAAACACTTGTTGACCAAGGTCCTCTGGACTGTCAAGTCTCCGGACTACAGGATCTGGCACCACACGTCCACTGTGACCATCAAGGGCCCCACTATCCATGCTCAAGAAAAGTGCCACATGGTGGAATACTAGAAGCAGACACGTCGCCCAATCAGACGAGTGACACGTGTCATGTTTTAACTGACATTTCAATCTTTGAAAGTACATAACTCATTGCCACAAGGCATGCAACCTGCGTGTCCACGTCATCTCGGGTGACGTCAACATGCCACGTCACTTCGGGTACTTTGGGCTTCGGGACTTCGGGACTTCGAAAGATTTCACATCAACACACTCCATTTCTCTCAAATGTTGAATCCCCGAATAGGTTGATCTTCCAACATGCATCCCCTTTAATGAACGGTCTGTATTAACTCCGAATTACTCCTGAATGCCGAATTTCTAAACTATTGCTAGATCTATGGCTCACAATCATTTGCGCGCAAATCTATCAACTGAGATCTGCTTTTCACCACTGTGCCTTACCTTCCGCTCTTGGCTTGATCTAACGGTTCTGATATGTCTTCGGCCAAAACCAACGGTCAAGCACTTCTCCCGAGATCTACATTGTAGATCCACTCCGGGACTTTAGAGCTTCAACGCTTTGGCCCCTTTGGCTCTATAACACCTAAACTTCGCCGAAGTTACGAAGTCCTAAGGACTTGGAGGTTAACTCTCATGCACCTTTTTCCAGATCTGATGACTAGAAAAGTTGGCCTTTCCTCTGCGTAGATCTTACGCCCCAAATTCAAACCTTGCGGCCCAACACAACGGTTGTTGTGGCTTCTTCCTCTATTGCCATTCCATAAACCGTTATACCTCCTGAGATTCATAACACGACCAAGGTATTCTCTTGGCACCCAGGGATGCTCTTAACTCATATTTTGTCTGTTTTGACAATATCTTTGTCTGAACCCCGGTTCCAATTTCCACTTATCCGGCCCAATTCAGGCTCAATGCTGAAACCATGGGCTCTGTACCATTTTGTAATGTCCCCCGACCCCTCAGCAGGCCGGGGGCACGCTACCTCAGACACATGCGGTCTCAAGCTCTATTATAGGGAATTTAAATTGTCCATGCCCAGACATAGACCTGCTAGGCAATGGAAGACAAAGCTCTTTGCGGAATAAATCACATATAAACTTAACAAAAATAAATAGAGATAACATGAAAACATACATGTAGCGAAACATATGATATTATTACAAGAATCATAAACATGCACTAAAATACATCATTTAACCATTAAGCACATAAATGATACTTATCTCTTAGTTGTAGTGCATCGATTGTGTGCAGACCTTCCACGAACCTCCCAACCTTAGACCATGCTACTCATCACTCTCAGCAATGGATCACCCCCGAGCTGGGACTAAACTCCATAGGGCAAGGGATTTCTAGGCTAGGTAGGGACAACATGAAGTTGCATAGTACAACAGGAAGGATTTCCTCCAAGGAACCACTTACGCCCACCACTCACATATTCTCATTCCCCACATGCATGTCCCACCCCAGGAGTATACACCTTCACTATCACACAATCCATTGACTTCTCCACCTCCTTTTCCGAGGCTTCAACAACAGGCCAAACAAAATTCTCATACCCCTGTAGGCCAGGAGACTTACTTCCTCAACACACTCTCACCTGGAGAGAGTTGCTCACAAGCCTGACAACCTGCTTCTTATATCCACACTCTCTCACCTGGGGAGAGTTGCTCACAGGTTTGACAACCTGCTTCTTCTGTCCACAGGCATGAAAACCCGCTTCTTCACTCCCTCTTCTCAACACACGGTCATGGTGATGGCAACAACATAAAATGGACGTGGGGAACAGTAATGACATACAATACGTAGGCAACCCGTAGGGTACAAGTGCGGCAAGGGTATAAGTTTGAGCTTTTTGTAGAGGTTTGGGTGGTTGGGGAATTCAGCAATGACGTTCCAGGGTTACCGTCTGTTTGTTGGGTGCGCTAGTGCAAAAATGGAAAAAGCTCCCCAAAACAGTAAGAATTACCACTTATATTGCATGTGCTTGAGCTGACACATGGCGCTCATGAAGCATGTTCCTCTCCATATGGAATTCATACCTTTTCCCCAAATGAACTTAGGATATAATCATATCCCACTCACAACATTTAGAATAATAATATATTATTCTATTGGACTTAAGCTCTTAAGCATAGCCCCTCTTTCCAGCCTCTCAACCTCCTTCCCTTGCCCAACCTAGTGGAGTTTAGTCCCCCATACTCTTTCTTCGTGGTCGGTCTACATGCAATGATGTTGTTATATTAATAATATGAATGTTTACATGTACAAAACAGGCTCATGGCCTTTAACATCTAGGTTCTCCGGCCTAATAAGCACATAAGCCTCCTAACTTATAACACTTGGCTCACCAGCCTACAAAACATGTTACAATTCATAATTACAACCGGGGCTCGGCCTTGGGATATTACACAATACCTAATCAAAGATTTCGATAGCTCCCCCAAGCCACCTTCACGACTGCATCAAATCTGCCTAAGTCCACCACAAGGCTTGTCCAAGCAGGTCATCCAAGATCTTCTACACGTTCACCCAACAAAGGCATTCCAAATTGCTACAAGACTTCTCTGAATCTGCATCACTTGAGTAACCCTCAAGTCTGTCAGCTTTCACCGCAGAAACAGAATGGACTTGCAGAACCAAGTCATCCATCTTCTCTTCAAAGAATTCGTTGCAACACTTGGAAAATGCAAGAACTCAATCCAACCATACCTTTCTCAACGACATCATTTGTTGCAACCATGTTCTAGGCTTGTTGTCTTGGACCTCCAAGAAACTGACTCTTCGCATGAACTCACCTCAAGTAGTGTCTGCTGCGATACAAGGTTGAGTCTATCCACTTCCAAAATGTGTCTAAGTCCCAAACTTTGCATACAACAGATCAAGTGTTTGCTGCGTAGCCGCTCTAGGTCACCCCATGCCATCCAACACACACAAGTGCTTCATCTTGCTACAACTAGAGCACTCCCCTTCATAATCACTTATGTGACCAACCTTTGCGTTTCGCTTCCGTGATCACTTTTGTGGTTTTCACTGCAACGAGTCATGCAAAACTCCTACGTTCAACTGCGCTGTCCAAGTGCTCTCTTTCACCCAAAAAATTTATGCGCTTGGTCTCTCAAGGTGTTCACAACAGTTCTGACATTGACCTCCATCACGAATCAAACCATCTGACTCTGTGACAAGTCGTGCAATAGTCTTGCGTTCAACTTCCTTGCCCAAGTGTTTGGTTCACCAACAAAATCTGCGCTTGGTCTCTGCAAGGTTGTGAACAATAGGTCCGAAAATGACTTCCGTCACACAGACCAAAAGTTTTCATACTCAAACTATCTTCGTGATCAAGTTTGCAACAAGTTATGCGATCACCCACCCTGTCCAAGTGCTTCGTTTCACCATAAACTCTACTCTCAGTATGCACAAGCTGTGCACCCAACTCTACCTTCTCATCGCCTCGTCAACCAAACATCTTCCATACATTTGATGCAAATATTGCGATTCGCTACACCGAATCGTTCACCCAGTTTGCGCTCAAGCTGCCTTTGCAATGGGTCAGTTCGTTGAACCTTCACTAATGCCTGTGTCCACACTGTCTTCTCAACAAGTGTGCCCCCCCCATTGTCAGCACTACAATAGTAGAGTGTTCTTCAAGCTATGATACCATCTATCGTCGAGATAGTGGTGAAGAGCTCACCAACCCCTTCATCAAAATCTGCAACGAATCAGTTCTGATACTATCGATCATCGAGATAGTGGTGAAGAGCTCACCAACCCCTTCATCAAAATCTGCAACGAATCAACTTTGATACCATCTATTGTCGAGATAGTGGTGAAGAGCTCACCAACCCCTTCATCAAAATCTGCAACGAATCATCTCTGATACCATATGTCATGGCCCTATAGGATGCCTGAATGAATCTTGCGATCGTTTGTCTCCTAAGAGCGTGCGACACCATGACGGTTCTTACTTGGTTTCTCGACACACCAAGAATACTTCATCTAGACTACGCCTCTTCACCTAGAGCATACCCATACTCCGTTCTAGGTTATCATTGAGTCACACTCCTATTATAGTGCAACTCTTGCTTACTTAGACATTCGTTAATTGATTTAACACTTAGTCTTATTTAAGCATTCATCTAAGAGATCATCGACGAAACAAATGAAATAGACAACATAAACATAGAGATAGTGTGGGCGACATGAACTGTGCCTAACACCCGACCAAGTCTTTGTTATAGAAGAAGAGTTACAACATGAGCACTACCAGCTTGGTTTACAATAGGGCAGAGTCAAACGACTCACCTCACCTCACCTCACCAAGACACTCATGAACATATCTGTCACCACAAGACTCTTTGCCACAATCGTCTTCGCTGCCACTTGCAGTGCACCTCAGACGTGCCTCCAACTGCAATCTTGTTGTCTGTTCATTTCTACAGACTCTGCCTCTTCGTTTCCATAGAACTCACAGATTTTGGTTATGTCTCCCACATGCCTCCACAAACCTACGTTTTCCATACTTAGCCAAAATCTGCCCAAGAAAATTTCGCCTTGTTCTATCTGTTGAACCCTCCTCCTCAAGGCAACACAAGTCCTCCCAGAGTGGAGAGACTTAGCTCAATGGGGGAGCTCCTTATCTTCGTTTGCCTCAAAATCGTAGACCTCTCTTTCTCCAAGTCTTGCCAAAACTTGTTGCCTTCTTGGTTATGTGCCCTTGTTTTCTCACAGGCTCTCCAAAGGTCACCATACGAACCGTCACGTCCCTTCACAAACCCATGTCCAAAAAATCATCACACCCCTTCGTGAACCCGGTCGCACAACGAATCCATGCGCTCTCAACCGTCGTGCCCTTTGGGACCAACATGCCCAACCTTGGGGCGCCCCTTATGCCGTCACGCCCCATCCGTTTAACCAACTTGTCATCTTGGGTGCGCATGCCCCTTAGGTGAGTCAGGTTGACTCTCCTAAGTGCGCCCCCCATGCTTTAGTTGATTTTCCCTTCATTGATGGAGTGCCCAAGTCTTGCCCTCAACTCCTCGCTAAACCATCTGTCGTCTAACTTTTGTTACAAGGCACCTCGGGTGAAGTCATTCATTGACACATCGCATGCCCAAGGAACCCCAATTGCCATCTATATCAAGACTTTCGTTTCTTCATTCTCACCGTTTGTCTTGCTTGCCCGATTCGGTCTGTGGTGGAAGTGTGTGTGCCCACGCTAAACTCCCAAGCCCTTACACTTTATATATTATAAAATAATGACTTTAAGTTTTACCCTTTTTGAAACGAGGCCTTCCCCCAAATGGAGTGTGAAAGACATTAAAATTAGATCCCCAAAATAATGCATATAAATTCATAAACAACAACAACAAAAAAAAACCAAAACAAAAAACAAAACTGAAACCTTCGAGATTCTCTTTCCTAAATAAACAACTTGATATAAAATTTAAACCAAATTTAATTCCAAAATTGTTATTTTCTAAAAAAATATTAAACAATATATTAAAACAATTCAATTCAATATAATAAAAATTAACCTAATTCTTATATTTTAAAAAATTACATGGTCATATCTACAATTTTCTTTTCAAAATAGGAATTTATCAAATTTTTTCTCATATATTTCTTTTTAACTATTTAAATAATATTCCACTCTTATTGTTTTCAACTATTTAATGTACTTTGTTGAGATAAATATACTTATTCCTTGTACCAACATCTATTTATATTTTCAAATATTTACTAGAATATTATTGAAATAATTATACTTATTCCTTGTACCAAAATTAAATTATTGTTGATCTAATTATGTTCCTTGTACCAAAATTCTTTTTTATACTTATTCCTTGTACCAAAATTAAATTATTGTTGATCTAATTATGTTGTTCCTGGTACCAAAATTCTTTTTCAATCAATGTAGACATGTTCATATGTCTTTTTCGAAAATTATTTTCAAATAATTTTAATGGGCAACAATTTGTTATGCATTTACAATAAATTTGCATTAAATTTTATCCATATTTCATTTAATATGCTTTATGAATGATGGACAATATTGTATCCATATTTTATTAGTCCTTGTCATGAGACTATAGCAATGAGTTTGATTTTGATGTGACATTGATTTGTCTTTTATCATAAATTTGTGTATGCAATGTAATGTTTAATATAAGAAAACAAATATATATTTTTGGATATAATAAAAATATTTGTGTTTTTCAGTTCTAATTGGTTGATAGGATTGAAGTGTTATTGCTCCCTTCATGTCTTTCAATATGTAGAATTAATTACATAATCAATGAATTTCACCAATCACCACATCTAAATATAAAAAGTTGTAATATGTATTTATTATTATGCATTATTATATTTATTATTTAATATATTATTTATTATTATATTTATAATATATTTATTATATTTATATTATATTTATGAATATTATAGTTCTATTCAACTTAATGTTCATTATACATTTTGAATAATAAACAATCCTCAATTATTATCTTTTGACAAAAAATGTTCTTTACTTGTGTATTTAGTTATATTAAATTTCATTATTCAACATATATTTTCCAACTAACTCGCCAGGGATTGCATTGCCATGCAACCCTCGTTTAATATATTTTATGAATGATAAACAATGTTGTATTTTATATTAAATTTATTTATAAGAATAATTTATTTTTTATTAAAATGTTGTTATACATACTAAGTAAATGATTTAAAATTGAAAATTAATAAATTTATTTAAAAATAATTAAATAAATAAATAAATGAAGAAAATATAATTTTATGTAAGAATCATAAAGTTGGTTTATAAGTATTTATAGGAGAAAATGATAGATATATAGTTTTATAATTAGTAAAATTTATGATTTAAAATTGAAAATTAATAAATTTATTTAAAAATAAATAAATGAAGAGAAATGTAATTTTTTTTAGGAGAAAATGATAGATATATAGTTTTATAATTAATAAAATTTATGATTTAAAATTGAAAATAAATAAATTTATTTAAAAATAAATAAATGAAGATAAATATAATTTTATGTAACAATCATAGAGTTGGTTAACAAGTATTTTGAAAATGATAAGTATATAGTTTTATAATTAGTAAAATTTATGAGTAGACAATTTTACTTATGTTGATGTTTTTGGTTTTTTTATGACCACACATAATAAAAAGTTAAATATAAATAAAATATTTAAATTTAATAATAATTTAAATATAATATATAATAAAGAAACATTTTAAATTTTTTATTCAGTTTTAAATAAATCAAAATCATCTAAAAATATGTTAAATTTGGTTAAAGTTTGAATTAGTGATAGTGAAGAAGAGATACTAACAAAATGCATTTATGTTAAAGATTGAGGTGACCCAAACCCATACCAAAGTGATTTTGCATACACTTTGAGTTGGAGTGGAAAATCTATCCCAAAGATCTCCTACCTTTTAAGCCTTATCACAACATGCTAATGACTTGATGGGGTTTGATCCCTGATATGCAAGGGGAAAATCACCCTAACCACCAATAGGTCCCCAAGCCTTGACAGAATAAAAACATATTTAACCCATCGAAAAAACCAACCTCACAGGACAAATTTGAGTGACCAGTATACCACGCTTGTATCTGGACAAATTGACTTTATTTATGGATACAGATGGATTCTTCAAACAACTATACTAATACAATACAGATGGATTATGCTTCTATTAAGTTGGATTCTAGCTGGACCAAGTTGGATTATATTTGTACCGCCAATCTAACTGTCACAGTGGATGACGTACACATCAAACCTGGTTTTGAGCGACCTGCACCAATATACTACGTAATAATAAACGTGCAGCCCAAGTTTTCTGCGATCTCAGCTCGATGGAGATTGCTTTTTGATTTTTTACTTCCCCTCCATGCATTCATTCGCATTATTAAGAGATTCTGCATTCTCTGCTTTTCGCTACTGAAAGAATCGAATCACAGTACCAGTACGTAACATCATGGAATTCCCATACGGACGCCAACCCCATCATCGCCGTGAAGATCACGAAGAAGAACGCCGCGAACACCAACACCATCACCAGGGTTTCCAGCCGAGCCCAGACTTTCCCCATCGTCCCAGCGCCGGAGAATACTATCCTCCCCCGGGAACCCAATTCCCAGAACCAGGTTATTACCNAGGGAGAAGAACATCATGCTTATCAGGGATCCGGGCATGTCATCCACCACGAATCTCATCATCCATTTCAGAGACCAGAATGTGAGACTCCCTCCGATTCGTTCCCGCGACCGAGCAGTGGATCTTCCGAGGGTTCGTTCACGCGGCCTGGCTACGGCCCTCCGGGGGGTTCATTCCCGCGACCTGGAGGCGAGCCCGTTCTGCCGCGGGGGCAGGTCGTGAGGGTTCTTACCAAGGCTAATCCCGACTTTTCGCTCGCGATCCGTAATGGGTCTGCCGTTTTGGTCCATGCGAATGCCAATGACAAGCACCAGGTATTTTCGTTACAAATTTTCTGGAAATCTGTATGTTTTATATGGGATTTGTGGTGCTCTGATTCTCTGAGTTTGCTGATTTTTATTTACCTCATGTAGCAATGGGTAATGGATGAGACGTACAGCACCAAAGTGAAGGACGAGGCTAGTTGTCCTTCATTTTCTCTGGTCAATAAGACAATCGGTCATGTCGTGAAGCATAGACTTGGAGAAACCCAACTTGTAAGAAATTTGTTTATTTTTGTTAGTTGTCTCTGAGATTAAAACAAAACGCAATTTTTCGTAAAGATGATGGAAAACTTTGATCGATTCAACGAATTCGAAGCCGCTACTCAATAAGAAGCCCGATTTCAATAGATCTAATAGATACCCTTATTACAAAGAGAGGTTCTCAAAGAGAAAAACCCTTGGATTCAAGCGATCACCAAGCCAACGTAAGTGCCGTGAAGCATCGCCTCTTGCGCATAGATGGTTCGGAAAAGTACGGTTTATCAGGGTTGGGTGGGTTCGTGACGGTGGACGATAACTGGGACTCAAAAATACGTTTTTCCCGAAAATCAAGTCTAAAATCTGGTAAAAAAATCAATCTCCGGCATAGTTATACTATGATCTGAGTTCTTCAATGGTTTTGGCGATTCTAAATCGACCTAAAACCTTCGATTTCTATAAAAGTCAATTGATCAATAAAAACGTTAACCCGGTAATTGGCTCCATTTTTGTTTTACACTTTGTTTTAAATGCCCTTTATAAAACTCAGTTGATCGATAAAAACGTTGACTCCCGTAATTTGCTCCATTTTTGTTTTACACTGTATTAAATGCTTTTTATCAAACTCCAGTGTGCCCTTGCAAAGATGATCTCATGCTAAAAATTAAGTCTTAGTTTAAACATTCTGTTTGGCCATTTCTGGGGATTTTTCTGTTTAAATTTGCCTGAAATCGAGAAGTGTTGGATCTCTGCAAATTTGGTGGCTGTCTGTATATGAGTCTGAGCATTGAGAGGTTTTCAACAACGTGAATCCATTTGTATATTCAAAATGCAATTTTAAACAACACAAAATTGATTTAAATTCGAGATTTGTAATGCGTGGGATTAGAACAAAAAGACCAACGTGAACAATTAGACAATGCCAAAAAATAACGTCTACTTCAAAGTAATGAGGTCGATCTAAAAGTGCCCTTTTTTTTCTTTCCGAGGAAATGTACAATTGGTCTTTCTCAACACTTGCGGCACCATCCTCAAATCTTTGCTCATGCTTTCCTCCTAAATGCTTGGGTAGATAATCATTCACAAAAAGAAAACAATAACAAATTTATTTAGATAATCTTTTAACACCCCATTCATTAGTCATATAAAGGTAGGTGGTGCATTTGATAACCCAAATAGTACCACTACAAATTCATAATGGCCATACCTTGTCTTGAAGGCTATCTTGGTGATGTCTTCTTCTGCGATTCTCACTTGGTAGCGGAATGAGGCAATCTTGGAGAATATTTTACTCCTTTCAATTGATCAAAAGATCGTCAATCCTTGGCAAATGATACTTGTTCTTTATAGTAACCTTATTGAGTGAATACAAAGTTAATGTGCAACAGGTTCCATCCTTCTTCTTCTGAAACCTTGAGAGCACACCCTAGACGGGAACCTTGGATGTAAGCCTTCTTCAATAACTCTTCTAGCTTCATTTGCATTTCTTTTCGACTACGGTTTGCTCATTCTATAGGAGTCTTGAATATTTGAAGCGACTCATGCACCAAATCAATGGAGAAGTCGATGTCTCTCTTTGGTAACCCTAGTATCTCCCCAAATATATCGTCATATTCATTTAAGATTGGATGACCTTCAATACTTGGCACTTTATCCTTGGTTACCTCTTCCATGGGTTGCATAATTGACACCCTTTTTGAAACTCTTTTCAATTTGCATGGTAAAATCTCCTTGATGGATATAGGCCTTGGAATTCCTTGAACTTTCCTTTGCTTCCCTTCCTCATCAAGAAACCAATTAGATTGAATGCGTTGTAGCAATCAAGAATAACATGATGCTTGTTCAGCCAATTCATATCAATCAAGCAATCATATGAACCCAAAAGGTATGATGTTGATTTTTTCTTTGATGACTCCATTCATGTCCATTGGAAAATATTTAACTAGCTCATTGATCTTTCTCTTAGCAGCTCCGATGGTGATTTTGGAGCAATAAGATTGCCCACCATGCTTTTTTTTCAAATGAAACCTTTCAAAGTACGTTAAATTATGAGTTTGATTTCTTATCGGATTATTTATTTGAATTTTCTTCAACACTTTGATTTCGGCTTAATACATTTCAACAATATAGAATCATAGCTGAATAGAAATAACCATGTAGATACATATGCATGCACACCAACAACACATATGCCCTGGGGAAACCCTATACAAGAAGAAAAACCCCAACAAGCTTGATCTTCCTTTATTGCATTAATAATGTAATATTTCTTACAAATATCCACCATAAAAATGCATCTCTTAAATGAGCTTGCCAAGTTGACTCTGACACGATAGAGACAACTTGATACGCGCCTTTGTATGCTCCCTCTATATGTTGATATGCGCCTCAATATCTTTGCCTCTATAGCACTGATATGCTCCTTTTATATGCTTCCTCTGTCTCAGCGATATGCGACTCTATATGCTTCACCCTTAACTAGCATATAAACTGTGTGGAAGAGAGTGATCGACCTCACGCTTATAAAGGGGTGAAGAGGAGAAGTAGATGGCTCCAATTAGGAACTTGTTTGCATGCTTAACATAGCTCAGTTCACGCTTTAGTTGAAAATAGAACTAGACTTGAGACTTCGGTTACAACACTACTCACCTTGACTTGGCATGCATGCATACTAACTTAGCATGCACATGTCATTCATGCATGCAACGTACAGCTAGACATGCATGCAACATGCAACTTTGACTTCTGAAAGCTGGAGCTCTTTCTGAAGGCCGATTCAAATTTAAAACGATGGTGGATAATGTTACACATGCCAACACTCGTCAATACATTTATATCATTTTGCTGATATTAGGAAGATTATTTGTTTCTATCTCATAGGAATTTTACGTTCAACCTAACGTTTGCTAGATACCTTGACTTTTTGCTCATGGATCCACGAGCTGACCTTCAGGCTCCGCAGGGGTTATGCGTTTCCTTGACTTTTGCACTAGCACGTACGTACTCCACGCGAGGTTAATGCGTTCCCCACGGCTTTTACTCGTTAATGCATGCTCATAGGGTTATGCGTTCCCCTTGACTTTGCATTAGACTTACATAGCATTTTAAGTTCATCTTGAATTTTGGTTTGACTCGGAGGTTTATGCGTTCCCCACGCAGCGCTTTTCAATACCTCACAAGATTGGTTGTTTCTCCAAATCTCTCTGGCTAGTCTCAGGGTGGCCCTTATGGCCTCTAATTGGAGAATGACTATCGATGTCGCCAAATTTAACACTCCCTCTTAGTGAGGAGTGTATTCTACACCACTCCAAGCTTTCCTCGGTGGACCATTGTCTCAATGGCGAGAAAGGCTTGAGTAGAATATCAACTACACAGCACAGCTCCGTGGTATGTCTTGTAATTTCACGGTTTTTATTTGACGATCTTTCCGGATGTAGTGGCCCTTCATGTCAATATGTTTTGACCTACCCATTGAAATCTGGATTTCTCGTGGGTTTATGCAGCTTTGAGATTATCAGTGAACCCGCAGATGGATTTCGAGCTTGTCGCAAACAACCGAAATGAATTTTTACGACCATCTTGCTTCGCCCCGCTGGCATCCACTTGCTACAATAATACTCAACCTCTGTACTCATTGCAATGGGCCCTATTTCTGCTTGACCAAGAGATCGCAAAGCGGATCTAAAGGCTGAAGCGGTATCTAGAAAGTACTTACCGGATCCAGGCTTCTTGCCCGATCAACATCTACATACTCATGCAGAAATAAACCACCACTAGATGCATATCTCAGACCATAAGTAATCATCCCTCTAAGATATCTCAAGATATATGCTTCTTTGCCGCAATGTCTGTCTTGGTTCAGTCATGAACCGACTCATTGTAATCATTGCATAGCATATATCTTGCTTGGTGTGGATCATGTACATCGATGATCCAACCAGATTCCTATACATGGTGGGATCCGCCAAATGAACTTTGAATCGAATCATGTAGCTTCCTCGGGTTGGTAACCATTAGAGTAGAACTTATGGATTTGCAATCCATCATATCAAACCCTCTTTAATACATCCACTATGCATTTTCCTTGTGCAAGAAATATCTCATGCAATCTTTTATACGCTTCCAATCCTAGGAAGTAATGCATCAAACTTAAGTATTTCATCTTTCGAATTTTGGAATTAGCTCCTTCCTTACACCGAGGCTGGCCTTCATCTCATATTAGAAAGAGATCATCAACCTCTGAAGATTAGTATAACGGAGTTGGTTCCTCTTACCTTGAAGTCTGATTCATCAACATCCACTTTTAAAAGCCGGGCTTTTAAGAAACCATCAGAAATCCACTCACGGGAGCACCTTAGAATATTACAAGGCCTTCCTTCTTTGCATACATGAGTGCCTTTGTTATGCGATACAAAACCATCTAGTTGTTCCAAAAAAAACCTCATGTTCAATCTTTCCATTCCGCGAATGTTGTTTTTACATTTTGATGTAGCTTCCAACCAAGAGCTGAAGCTAATGCAATAATAGCTTCGAATGGAGGTATACTGGCTTCTCCGGGGGCAGAGTCTCCCTGCTTGTAGTCAATTCCTTCTTTCTGATTCAAGCCTCTGGCTACAAATCTTGCTTTGAACTTTCCCACACTCTGCTCCGTGACATGTTTGAACTTATAGATCCATTTTGAAGAGACCAATGATTTTGCCCTTTGGCCTCGGCACGATGTCCCGGACATTGTTCTTTAGAATATAAATGTATTTCTCAAGCATGGCATCCATCCACACTTGTAATTTATCTACCTCTTCAAATGAATAAGGCTTAGCATCACTTGATCATCCTTCGGTGCAACATATCAAAACTTGGGCCACTCTACTCCACTGAAAGTTCCTTTGGAACAAGCTATCTTTTTTGCTTCTACTGGATTTCTTTAAAGCTACCTTGGCTTCCTTTTAGGTGAGGTTCTTAAAGGGGGTTTCTTTCCAACTCTTCAGCAGGTTGTAGGGCTCATCACTTGGCCCTTCGTGAGGTTCCTCCCTATGATCATCTGACTATTCATTTTTAGAAGAGGGTGAAGGTGGCGGAAGGCCTTGATTTCTGTTGAAGCTCTCTGGATTTCTTGAATCCTACTTCCTCATGGAAAGTCACATCTCAACACCTCTATCTGCGTTTGACCTGGTACATATATCCTCTAAGCCTTGGAGTTCTCATTGTACCACAAAACCCTTTCTTGCTTTGAGGGTTCCATCTTTGTCCTCTTTCCTTAGGGTTATGAATATACACTAAGACTTAATCCTTAGATGCCCTACTTCGGGTTTGATCCCTGAGAAGACATCTTCAGGAGTGTTTTCCTTCAAGATAGCATGTGGGAACCTATTCTGAATATACACAGCATTGGAGGTAGCTTTTGCCCATAAAATATTTGGCAGATCCTCATCAAACATCATGGCTTTGTTGCCTCACAAATTGTCGTGTTTTCCTCTCAGCTGACTCCATTTTCTTTTAGGTTATATAGCGCAGATCAACTGTCTCTTGATTCATGCTTCCTTGTAGAAATCCTCAAACTGGAGGAATTCAAACTCTCCTCCATTGTCATTCTAAGGATTCTGATGTGTTTCCTTATGCACTTTTCAATAAGGCTTTATACTCTTTGAATTGATCAAATATTGTCACTTTTAGCTTTAAGAAATATATCCAACATTTTTCTTGAGTAATCATCAATAAAAATGACATACTATAAACAACCACTAAGTGAAGAGATGACATGGGACCACCTTGCCATCGGACAGACGGATTCAAGATACCTGACTCTGCTATCACTCTTAGGAAATACTTTCTTTATATTTTACCTAGCATGCATCCTTCACAAATTTCATTTTACTAAAGGAAATGGGGCATACCACATACCATGCAGATCACGGAAGTGCTTGTAATGAGAGATGTCAAAGTCTTACATTGCCCTGATTGACTGGAACTAGTTGCATCATGAGCGATACGATGCGTCTGTCCTGACGGCCGCCCTCCCCATCTTGAATCCCCAATGGGTTACTATTTTGTACTCAGTGGCTACCCAGCCTGATAGATGCCTTCACGACCATGAAGATCACCTTGTATCCACACTTGTCCTCCAAGGGTTGCAAGCCCCGATAGAAGATTCTTCTTGAGTCTGGAACATATAATACTTCATCAACATGAAGCCTAGCCTAGATTCCTATCTGAAGGAGAATCGGCTGCTCCCTCTATCTTGTAACATTTGTCATCCCCTGACTCAACTTTGCTTTCTGAATTTTTGTCTTGAAATCACGAGAGGATCTCCTTGTACCTTGTCATGTGCTTTGATGCACCAACATCTACTAACCAAGTTTTCGGCACAGTGATAAATTGAACTTTATAAAACTAGGTAATATTCTTTCTATTTTCCTCTCACTAGGAGGACTTTTTGTTTTCTTTTGGATTCATCATCCTCGGCAGTCGAGGCATGATGTTTCCCTTTCCTTGGATTTTTCTTCCTAAAATAGCCGATCTAGCAAAATGACCCAGCTTATTGCCTTCAGCATTTAATCTTAGATGTATCGATACTTTTGCTTTTGAACGTACCTTTGGTGTTTCACTTCCTCTGAGAGCCTTTGGAAAGTGTTCTTCTTTTCCTTGAATCTTGATGCTAATGATGAATGCTCTTCTTTGGTTGGCTCGCTTCTGGTAGTAGTGCGACTCTCCTATTGGAGATAGTCATGCCATAACCTCTCAAGCGTGTTTGAATCTCCCACTCTGTAGATCTGGAGTCTCCCATGAAGAAGGAAGACCATCAAATATGTCCTGCGCTAAGTCATTGTCATCCACTGTGACCCCTTTGACCAAAAGTTGATCTCTGATCTGGGCTATCCTGGAACAGAATGGTGCCATTGATTCACCTTTCTCATCTTCAAATACTTAAGCTTGTGGCAAGTGTCGTCTTCTGACTTGGAGCCCATGGAATTTATCAAATGTGTCACTTAGCTTTAAGGAAATATATCAACATTACTGTGAGTAATCATCAATAAAAATGACATACTACAAACAACCACTAAGTGAGGGAGATGACATGGGACCATATACATTAGAATGAACCAGATCTATGATGCCTTGAGCTCTGTTGTCATTTTTAGGAAATGCTTTCTTTATATTTTACCTAGCATGCATCATCACAAATTTCATTTTACTAAAGGAAATGAGGGCATACCATACCATGCGTAGATGCGGAAGTGCTGTAATGAAGATGTCCCGAGTCTTACGTGCCGCAATTAGAACTAGTTGCATCATGGGCAATGCACAGCAGGCCGGTGTCTGTCACGACGTGCCAGTCCTCCTCTGCGAATCAATGAGTTACCAGCGTACTTAAGTGGCTATCTTTAGCCCACAATAGTGCCTTCTGTCATGAAGATCACCCAATATCCTTGTCCTCAAAGGGTTGCAAATGATAGAAGATTCTTCTTGAGGTCTGGAACATATAATGCTTCATCAACATGAAGCCTAGCCCAGATTCCAATCTGAATAAGATAGAGCCTACTCCCTCTATCTTGTAACATTTGTCTTCCCCAAGCTCAACATGCTCTGCCAAAGATTTTGTCTTGAAATGGAGAAGTCTCTGCCTTTCATGATAGCACGATGCTGCTTGTCCTTACTAATGAAGTTTTGGCCCCGTGAAAATTGAACTTTATAAGGCAGAAACTAGGTAATATTCTTTTCTATTTTCCCTCTCACTAGGAGGACTTTTCTGTTTTCTTTTTGGATTCATCATCCTCAAAAGTCGAGGCATGATGTTTCCCTTTCCTTGATTTTTTCTTCCTAAACCAACAATCTCTAGCAAAATGACCCAACTCATTGCAAATAAAACATTTAATCTTAGATGTATCGATACTTTTGCCTTCGAGCATTGCCTTTGGTGTTTCACTTCCTCGAGAGTCTTTTTGGAAAGTGTCTTTCTTCTTTCCTTGAATCTTGATGCTAATGATGAATGCTCTTCTTTGGTTGGCTCTCTCCTGGTAGCAGTGCGACTCTCTTCTTGGAGGAAATCATGACATAACCTTTCAAATGTGGGTTGGATCTCTCTCCCACTCACACTAGATAAGAAGGTCTTCCTTATTCATGGGAGACCATCAAATATGGCCTGTATTAAGTCATCATCATCCACTGTGAAACTTGTGACCAAAAGCTTATCTCTAATCTGGGGTATCCTAGAACATAAATATGCCACCGGTTCACCTTTCTCCATCTCCAAATACTTAAGCTTGTGGCAAAGTGTAGATCTTCTACAGCTTGGAGCCCATGGAATTTATCAAATGTGTCGCCTTTTTAGCTTTAAGAAATGCTATCAACATTTTCTTGAGTAATCATCAATAAAATGACATACCTGAAACACCCATTGAGCGAGGGAGATGACATGGGACCACAACATCGGAATGAACCGGATCTAAGATGCCACGAGCTCTGTTGTCACTACTAGAAAAAGCTTTTTTTATATTTTTACCTAGCATGCATCCTTCACAAAATTTCATTTTACTAAAGGAAATAGATGGCATACCCACATACCATGTTACGTAGATCTGGAAGTGCTTTTGTAATGAAGATGTCCAAGTCTTTTGTGCCACAACTTGTTGGATCTAGTTGCATCATGAGCCAATGATTGAACTGACTGTCTTGACACGACGTTTAGTCCTCCACTGCGAGTTCCAAGTGGCTACCTTTAGCCCACAATGGTGCCTTCTGTCCTTGAAGATCACCCCAATATCCCTTGTCCTCGAGGGTTGCAATTGATAAGAAGATTCTTCTTGAGTCTTGGAACATATAATGCTTCATCAACATGAAGCCTAGCCCAGATTCCTATGAAGGAGATGGAGCCTACTCCCTCTATCTTGTAACATTTGTCATCTAAATCAGCACGCTCACGCAAGATTTTTGTCTTGAAATCACGAGAGGATCTCCTTGTACCTTGTCGTGTGCACGTCACCCTTGTCTATTAACCAAGTTTTTTGGCCCCGTGAAAATTGAACTTTATAAAGCAGAAACTAGGTAATATTCTTTTCTATTTTCCCTCTCACTAGGAGGGACTTTTACCGTTTTCTTTTTGGATTCATCATCCTCGGTCGTTGAGGCATGATGTTCCTTTCCTTGGATTTTTCTTCTTAAACCAACAATCTCTAGCAAAATGACTAACTTATTACAACTAAAGATTTTAATCTTAGATGTATCGATACTTTTTCCTTTGAACATACATTTGGTGTTTAACTTCTCACGAGCCTTTGCGGAAAATTAATTTCTTCTTTCCTTGAATCTTGATGCTAATGTTGATGCTCTTCTTTGGTTGGCTCGCTCCTCGTAGCAATGCAACTTTCCTGTTGGAGGCAATCATGCCATAGCCTCTCAAGCGTGTTGAATCTCTCTCCCACTCACACTAAGATAGAAGTCTCCCATGAAGGAAGACCATCAAATATGTCTGCACTAAGTCATCATCAACCACTCTGACACCTGTGACCAAAAGATGATCTGCGATCTGGGTTATCTTGGAACAGAAAGATTCCACTGATTTACCTTTCTCCATTTCAAATACTTAAGCTTGTGCTTAAGTGTAGTCTTCTGACTTGGAGCTTGTTTATCATATAGATTCACCAAGGTATCCATCACAGTCTTTGGCGATCATTAGCAGAAGTCATCGTGGCATTATCGCATCTTTAGTGAGTCAAAGATGATTAATGACGCTTGACTCTTCTTGAAGGGTCTTTGCTTGACTCTTCCTGAAAGTGGCTCTTCTGCATTAGTGGTGGGTTCCTCCACCATTGTGATCACATACTGCTCAAGATCATGCTCTGCAAGATATTTGTTATTAGAAGCTTCCACACATTGAAGTTAGCAACTCCTTCAAGCCTATCACGACCTTGATTGAAATGGATGCCATGGACCTCCACCTTTGGAAACGAAAAATCAAGCTTGCTTGGATGCGTGTGTACTATTTGCTTGCACTTCAACAAGCTTATCTACGTAAGCTCATTACCATGTTAAATTATGAGCTTGATTTCTTATCTGGATTATTTCTTTGAATTCTTCAACACTTTGATTCGAACTTAACATTCTTCAACAATACCAAATCATTCTTGAATAGCAATAATCATGTAGAAACGTAAGCATGAACACCAACAACACATATACCCTAGGAAACCACATCTGAGGGAAAACACCAACAAATGATCTTCCTTTATTGCATTAATGTGTATGATCACTTACAAATATCCACCATGAAAAATCGAGTCTTAAATGAGCTTGCCGTTTGACTATGACCTGATAGAGAACTAAGACCTTGTTGATATATATGTATCCTAGTTTCTTTCAAACACTAAGATATATCGGCCTACGATATGGAACATTTGAAGGCGCCTTTGAATGTGATATGCACCCTCACGATATGTTGCCTCTAAAGCACTTAAGTGCGACTCTGATAAGTTGTCTCTACAAAACTGTTATGCGCCCCAATATCTATCTCTATATCGATATGCCTCCCATATCATTTTCTAGCTTCTTGTTATCTTATCTGTTGCCTCTATATCTTTGATATCGCCCTCTATCTTGCCTCTATTTGTTTCTACAACATTATCTTTCCTTTATATCTTGCCTCTATATCTTCGATATCTTTATCTAATACGCTACCTCTATAGCATTGATATGCTCCTTTGATATGTTGCCTACGTCTCTCGCGATATAAGCCTCTATATGTCTCACCCTTGACCTGCATAGAATTGTATAGAAGAGAGGGGTTGACCTACGCTATAAAGGAGTGAAGAGGAGAAGTAGATGGCTCGAATTAGGAGCTTGAATGCATGCTTTCCTAATTTGACTTTACACTTCAAAAAATAGAACTTGGACTTGAGTTCAAAATTAGAACTTGATTTTAGACTTCAGTTACAACTCACCCCTTACTTGGCATGCATCATTTTAATAGCATGCATGTCACGTATGCAGCTGTAACTTTGGCTTTGACCCTGGAGCATGTCGTAATGACAGCAGCAACTTTGACTTTGACCTGGACATGCAACTTTGACTTTTTTTTACAACTTGACTCTTTACAAGGCGATTCAAATTTCTCTTCATGGCCGGATAATGTTACTGCGATGCCAATGCACTAGATCAATACATTTTATATCATTTGCAATTTTAGGAAGATTGTTTGTTTCTAGCTCCTAGGAATTTATATTCAACCTAGCGTTTGCTAGATGCCAACTTTTTGTTCATGGTGAAGGCTTGACTGACTCCCGCAGGGGTTATCGTTCCACACGACTTTTGCACTAGTTTGTCTATGTTCACGGAGGTTGTATGTTCCCCTTGACTTTTGCTAGGCGTACATGCTCCCGCACCGGAGGTTATGTTCCCCTTGACTTTGCATTAGACTTACATAGCATCTAGTTTGTCTTGACTTTTGGTTTGACTCACATAGGTTGGCCATTCCCCGGCTTTTGTCAATACCTCACAAAGGCTGGTTGATTCTCCAATCTCTTGGCTGGCCTTAGAAATTTGGCCCATATGGCCTCAATTGGAGAGTGATTATGCGATGCTCTGTTAACATCAACCAGATTAGGATCTATATAGCTATGATAGCTCCATAATCTATTAAAAGTTATGGGCAGTTATTGATCTTACCTTCCACCTCATCATGTGAGATTGATGGTTTGCTTGCATGTTGTCCAAGGTTGCATAAATCTTTGGCAGGCTTCTGCCCATGTGTTCAACTGTATCAACTTCTTGAATATTATGGACAATGTTGCCCCCTCAAAGGAAACTAGCAGGACTACCCTCTGGTGCATTGATCTTTTATGGACGAGTCTCTTGCTCATGTCTTCCAGTTCTAGCCTGATCTTCTAGTCCTTCCAACCTGACATCATCCATGATCTCCTTCAGATAGCTCTACCATTGTATATCAACTCCTATGCTTTACTCCTCAGAGAATATTTGCTTGCACATATGGTACTTCATGCTTATTTCAATTGATGTGTTATGATTTCATGTGATGGTTTCCTAATTAGAAGTGGTGTTATGGTTTCTAACTTATCATGAAAGTAATAAACGTGGGTTATATATTATAACACTTCGTAATACTAATAATTTTATTATTTTGTCTACCAGTTTTTACCATGGAGGGACATGTCCTTAGATAAATGTTGTCTTGGCTTAGGACTAATTGTACTACTGATGCTCTGGTTGAGTAGCGTGCCGATATCCTTACCACTAACACTTTCCATCATTTCCTTTCACTACCATCCCATTCATAGAAGAAATACTTTCCTTGCTTATATTTGACTTATCAAATGTCATCCAACAAAGGTCTAAATGAAGAAAATGTAACACCAAATTAAAAAATAAAAAAAAGGCTAGGGTGAAGAAGAAGCAATAATGTTAAAAATGAAAAAATAAAGCTAGAGCTATGCCACCTTATTAAAAAGGCCCAACCTCAAGGTCCTATGTCTTTAGAAATGAATATTTAAAGAAAAGGGACTAAGAAAAATCAAAGAAAATGTAAAAAAGGGGTAATAAAGATTAAGTGTCGAGGTGGTAACTCTAAGCTATGCTCTTTCTCAAAACACAAGTACAAAAATAGAAGATTCCTAGCTTAAAAGCTAGTTGGACGATAAAGACTTCATACATCATTAAAATGATTTTGAAGGGTCAAAAGAAATATAAAATTTTCCCTTTTTTTTCATCAATTATTCATCAGAATTTTCCTATCTCTAACCAAATTACTTACGAATACCTTTTTTCCTAGGCATTAACATATGTAATAGGGGTAAAAGTTGTCCCACCATAGTAAACTTAGGCAATTTATAAAATTAACCTATGTTAAGTTGTTGTTAGAGGATATTATTTGATGTTTGATGCATGTTATGGTGGGTGTCCCACATTGGCATCTGTGCACTATGTCTTGGGATTTGTGTCATTGCATCGAGATATGTGTATATGCATTGGGATTCATGTATCTAAATTCAGCCATATCTACCTACATTGGGATCTATGAAAATTTTCTTGGGATCCATATGAGTGCATTGGGATCTGTGACAACACAATGGACAAGCGGGATTCCCCATCATCAGCAGTGTCCACATCAACACTTTGTACAATTGTTAGTATATGGAGCATGCACGAGCCACTTGGAGGAATATTCTCACACATGTGGGTGGATCTAGGGTTTTTATTGCATATTTTGAGGGTGGCCTAACTTCAAGAGCAATTATCTTTTGATAGGTGCCTAAAATTTTGCTAGATCAATGCCATTAGATGTAGAATTGCCGTGGGATTTCGGAAATGGGGTTATAATAGAAACTTGGGCAAAAATTAACCAAGTTATGTTGTTGTTAGAATTTGTCATTGTGGAAATTATCATTTTAGTTTTTTGGAGTTGAATTGAACATGGAGGAATGAATTTTTCTCTCTCTTGTGGGGCACACCTTCTCTCTTTGACTAGTCCACTCACGTGTTTGAGTTGGTTGAGGTAGTTATTTCATTATATATTATTTATTGGCTCAAAATGATTTTAGACCATGGCATTGAGAGTGCCTCTTGTTTTAGCTCATGGTTTTGCTTGAGTGCATTGTATTGGCTCATGGTTTTATCCTAGTACATGGTATGAGCACATGGTTTCATTGTAGCCCATGGTTTTCTATGTATGGTTTTGAGGAGGCCTCTACCTATTTAAGAAGGGCGTCACTCTCATTAGGCATGGTTGGAAATAAAGTGGAAGAACTACTTGCTATTTGTGTTGTGAGATCTTTTATCTTGATTAATGTTCTAGGGTTTTATTAAAGAGATTTGAGTTGCAAGCCTTATTGATGAAGGAGCTATCACAAGAGAAGATATTACATGTGAGGTATGAGTTGCATTTCTATTCTTCTTCTTTATTGGATTTTAAGCTAGATTTTTAGTATTAGAGGTGAATATCCAAGGGTTTCATTTCTTTACTCTAGATCTAGTGTATGGTTCGCTTTGTGATACTTAGATTGATTTCTATAGAATTAATCTCCTTTTAATCCTTGCAATCCTTTATAATCTTTAAAGTTTGATGCTCTTTTAAGTATTCTATATAATATTTGGGGACGTCAACAACTAGTTCAAGGGGACAATTGTCAAGGGTTTCTAGACCTATGGCCCAATGGTAAGTATTCTATATAATATTTGGGGACTTCAACAACTAGTTCAAGGGGACAATTGCCAAGGGTTTCTAGACCCCATAGCCCAATGGTAAGTGACCATTTCATTTGCATGTTTCATCTATCTCTTTAATTTTTCCTTTTCCATTTTGTCGCAATTAAGCAATCTAGGTTTTCTTCAAATTTATATTTTCAAACTAAGATTGCTTTCACTCAAGTTTTGAGCTAACCCTTGCTTGGATTTTCCATCAACTTAAATTTTATGCAGGTTGATCTCTTTATTCTTGGTTCTTGATGCTAATCAGCCCTGTTATTGGTGTGATCTAATTCAATTTTATGTTATTAACACAGATCTACACAAATTAACTCACTAGTCAAAGGAATCTGAATGCATGATTAAATTGGCGATGGTATAATAATCCTTTATATTTGTTTCTTCAATCCACATGATGTTAAGGAGACTAACAACTTGGTCTTAAAATTCACATTTGGACAACATTTCAATATTTTTGTGTTCTTAACTCCATCATACAACAAATCGATGCTCTATTCGAGTGAACGACCAACTCTTTAAGAAAAAGATTTTAAGTATTTTTTACTAGTTTTCATTCATGGTTTTAAATTTGTGGTTGAGGGTTTAACATTTGGATTTTCCCTTTGATACAACATTTAGTATGTGAATGGATCCATGCATGAATAATTGAGCTGTCTATGTTGCTTGGCTTCTTAAATTCTTTATTGTTGTCATACATTTCAGCACTATGTCTTTAACAACAATCCATTACATTTCATAACTCCTCAAGTATTTGCTATTTGGGATATTAATACTTTACATTCACTGAATTCATTCTTGTTTTGATGATAAATGGACACATGGAATGCACTGTTATTTCATTTTGAATGCTGATCACCTATGAAACATGATTCGTTCAAAATGCCCCCCGTGTATCGAATCCTACGTGGGGACACGGATTCGACCATATTCGTGTTCAACACAAATTTGGGTTGTGTCCTTCACATGTGACATGACCCAAATTCGTGTCGGACACGAATCTGGATAGTGTCCTGATTTAGTGACACGTGTCCCAACTTTTGGAGGCCTATATTTCAGGGAAGAGCATACCTTGATGAGGTGCAGGAGGGCTTCATAGAGTTTTCCACTGGCACTAGGAGATTTGGAGTCTATGATGTGCTTAGAGACAAGGGGGCTAAGAATCCCTATGCTTGGTGGGTAACTCATGGGGCAACATGCCCTTTTCTACCACAGTTAGCCATGAGGCTCCTCTCTCAGGTTACTTCATACTCTTGTTGCAAGAGGAATTGGAGCACATATGGGAATTTGTATAGTTTGAAGAAGAGCAGGCTTGAGTAGTCCAGGGCAGAGACAATGGTGTATGTGCACAACAATCTCCGTCTTATGTACAGGCAAAGAGAAGAGTGGGTGAAGGGAAAGACAAAGATGTGGGATGTGTTTCCTGATGATATGGGTTTAGACAACAATGTTGAGTTGGCATTAGCCAACTTGGATCTTAATGATCCAGTGCTAGAGCCAATCACTTTTGATGATGGTGA
>SNQJ01S0052694.1:83725-109971 GCA_010110895.2 Picea sitchensis | reverse complement strand
TTGCAGAGCCTCTTCCCAAGATCTCCCATCAAATTAGCAGCATCTTTCAGCCCAGCTTGGATTTCGTCTGACAAATCATCTTTGATGTCCTACATCTCCAAGGCAAGCATCTCCCATTTGTTCCTGGCTATGGTCGCCTTAATGCTTTCTAGCTCCACCCGAATTATCTCTATACGCTCCTGCGGTGTGAGGCTCGGTTTGGACGCAGATTCCATCTTTTCCTTCGCTCTGAAGTGATCCCGCACAGAAGGAACCCAGAGAAACACCAGCATACGATTGAAGATGAGAACAGGCAGACAAAGCGTCCGCTTTTGAAGAGGGACCGGGGCTCCTCCTCGAGGATCCACACAGCCCGAGTCGGATTGCAATCTCTGAGCAAGAGATTTCTCGTCCAACATCATGATGAAGGTACTAGGGATCGTCCGGCCCGTCATGTTATTCACGAGGAGCTTCAGAGCACGGGTTTCTGATGGCTTATGGAATGGATTGAAATGAAGTGTCTTCATTCACCTTTATGAGTCCTTTGCGCAGAAGAGATCCATTATTCGCTTAAGCATCAGCTTGCCCATTCAGTCCTCTTAGCACATAATTCAGATGAGATTCTTTGAATTGACTCAGGAGGAGGGGGATTTGCTGTACAGCTGAGCCAAAGTGCTGTCCTTAGGCGTCTTTTTAGTTATGAGGACTTCCAAGACCTGCTTGGAGTCTCCAAAAATTCTAATTGACTGGATTCCCAGATTTAAAGCCTGGTTGAGACCTTGCCAAAGCGCGAGAAATTCGGCTTGGTTGTTGGATGCATGGCCTAAACCCCAAGCATACGCAGTATGAGTGATTCCTGAAGGATCCATAATGATTCCCCCACCTCCTGCCTGTCCCGGGTTGCCTTTCGAGGCCCCGTCGAAGAATAGGCACCATTCATTGAGAGTCGACCTCCATTGGAGAAAGTCCTGCTCCTCCAACCTTATCTCCCATTTCCTAATGTGCTTCGGATGAATTTGAGGGATACCGTTATGGTTTTGGCTAAAATCCTTAAGCCATCTGTCTTCCTCCTCCAAGAGAGGGGCATATTTCCTGAGGTTGGCCTTTCCTTTTATTGCTTCTGCCAACATTGTTCTAGCTTTGATTGCCACCTGGGAAGGCAGTCTGCCAGCTTCATTGAAAATCATGTTGTTTCTTTCTAACCAAATTTTCCAGCAGGTGAATTTAGGAATCCACATCCACACTGATTTGAGGAGATGTTTTTTGTTCAGATCAAAAGGGGATAATGACTGCCAGTTGCTTAAAAAATCCGAAGCCAAAGGGGGAAGGCTTGGAGAGGCTCCGCCCAGAAGGGAGCGCCAAACTTCTTTTGAGAACCCACACTCGAAGAGGAGATGCTCAGGGGTTTCTTTGTTGACTCTGCAAAGTGGACAGCGGGAGGGGCCCTCCCAGCCCCTCTTCTTAAGATTGCTATAGGTCAAAATGTTGTTGTGAGTCAAAGCCCAAGCGAAATGGTCAACTTTGGGAATTGAAGGGAAGTTCTAGAGTGCTTTCCACGGCCCTGGGTTTGGGGGGACCCAAGGGGTAATTAGGGCTGCCTTATAACCTGCTGAAGCTATATAGTTCCCTGTGGGAGAACCCCAGCCTCGTTTGTCTTTGAAGTTGGCACCTATCGGAGCTTTCCCATGGAGATACTCTAGAAGGGTCATGGCTTCTTCATGGAGCTCCTCCGGGTAACGCCCTAGATTCCAACCTTGCCAGGAGCGATGGAGGTCACTTTTCCAGAGGGAGATGTCCCAAAGAGTCTTACGATTGTTGGCTAAGAGCCACTCCCCAATGTGAGTAATTTCCCGGACTCCTATGAGAGGAGGGTCGCCGAGAATGGAATCCTCCAAGATACAAATTTTTGCTCCGTTTCCCGGGATCCAAGTGAGATTTGACTGAAAGAAGGGAAGAGTTCTAAGGCAAAGGAAGAAAATAGGGGAACCTTTTGTTTCTTTGGGAGGCCTCTCTAGACAGTGATCTCTGTCTCCTCGAAAGTATTTTTTCCTGAGGATTTGCTTGGTCCAGGTTCGTTTCCCAGTGATCATTCACCAAAGTAGTTTACCTCCCATAGCAAGGTTTTGAACAACCACATCTCTTAAATTCAGTCCTCCTTCCAGCTTGGGTTTCTTGAACTTGGCCCAGTTAATAAGGTGGAGTTTTCTCGCGCAATTCTTTCCTCCTTCCCACAGGAATCTTCACAGCATAACATCGATTTTGTTTGTGATTGTTTTGGGGGCAAGAAGGACCGAGCACTGGTATATAGGAAGGCTTGAAAGGACAGAATTCATAAGCACAACTTTGCCTTCCCTGGTTAACCAATTGGCTCCCCAAGCTTGGATTTTGTGTTTGAGCTTGTCCACCAGAGGCAGCCAATGCGCCACCATAGCCCGGCCTTTGAAAATCGGAATCCCGAGGTAGGTGAAGTTGTCCCAAACTGAAAGGCCTTCCATATCTAGGATGCGCCCTATTTGCTGCAGTTCTTGAGGGGTACAGTTCCAGCCGAAGATCTTGCACTTGTTATTATTAATTTCGCTACCAGAACAGAATTTATAGAGGTCGAGTTCAAACTTGAAGCTCTGGGCAGTTTTAATGCTGGCCGCTCCCAGAAGTAGAGTATCATCTGCAAACTGAGCATGGCTTACCTCGTTGGTGGAAGGGGTAATTCTGATTCCAGGGAGGGATCTGTTTAAGAGGTAGCTCTGCAGCTGAAATCTCAACACAGCGGCTTGAATAACATAGAGCATAGGGGACAGCGGACAGCCTTGTCTGAGCCCCCGAGAGGCTTGGAAAAACTTGGCAGGGCAACCATTGATCAAGGGGGCAATCCACGGAGCAGCAATGCAAGCCTTTATCCACCCCACAAACTTTTGAGTGAACCCAAATTGTCTCATTACTGCATACAAGAAATCATGACGAACCCGGTCAAAGGCATTGGCAAGATCCAACTTGACCGCCATTCCTTTCTCTCTTTTTTTACAGCTTGTGTGAATAGCTTCCTGGACTAGAATTATATTATCAAGGATTTGTCTCCCTCTAACGAATCCTCCCTGATTCTCCGGGATCAGCTTTGGGAGAATTTTCTTAAGCCTGTTTGCTATTATCTTAGTGATAATTTTGTACCCGGTGTTGCACAGAGATATCGGTCTGAACCTATTAAAATCCTTTGCCCCTTTCTCTTTTGGAATGAGGGCTAGAAAAGAATAATTTGTGCTGCCTCCCAATTTATTGCAATTCTAAGATTTCCTGACCATCTTGCATAAATCTTTGTTGATGATATCCCAACAATGAGTGTAAAAACGAGTTGTGTAGCCATCAGGCCCAGGAGCCTTGTCCGGACGCATATTGAAGACAACTTGTTTAATTTCCTTATCACTGATCGGTCTGCTCAGAACCTTATTCTCTTCTCCAGAAATCAGATTTGGCACCTCTGAGATCGGATAAGCGTGCGGGTCCAACTCCTCCATTTCTGTAGCTGAATAAAGATTTTTAAAGTAATTGTGAGCGACTTCCTTTATGCTGTGTGCGTCTCTATAGACTTGATCCTGCCAGCGAATTTCGTCAATGGAGTTGTAATTTATTCTTGATTGGGTATGCTTGTGAAAGAATGAAGTGTTCTTGTCGCCTTCCTGTAGCCATAACGCCCTGGACTTCATCCTCCAATAGATCTCTTCATCTCTGCAACTTTTATGTAGCTTACTTTGAATGTCAGCTTCCTGCGTGAGCAGAGTTTGGGTGATAGGGACCTCTTCCATGACCTGTTGATGGAGTTCCAACGTTTCCTGTGCTTGTTTCCTTTCCTCCAGGGGAGAGGCTAGATTTTTGGCCCACAGTTTAAGAGTGGATTTAAGGCGTCTGAGTTTTTCCTCCCACACAAAGAAGGGAGATCCAGTTACAGGGGTTTTCCAAGAAAGATGAACCAGGTTGAAGAAGTCACTTTGTTCGGGCCAAAGAGGGGAGAACTTGAACGGGATGGGGCCTAGAGTAGCGCTAGGACGAAGTGACAAGGAAACGGGTTTATGGTCAGAAGTGTAGTGGGGAAGAACTTTAGAGAAGGCTCTCAGCCCAATTGTGAGGAAGGAGGATTGAATGAGAAACCGATCAAGCCTGGCGGCTATGTGGCCAGGGCCTAATCGTTTGTTTGACCAAGTAAATTTGCCATTGCAAGGAGGGATATCCTCCAGCTCCCAATCTGACATCAAATCTTCCACCCATTCTCTAGAGGGGTCCCGGATAATAGAACCCCCCTTCTTCTCTGACAGCGAAAGGGTGACGTTGAGATCCCCTGCCACTACTAAATTCTCAGTATTGTGGCTGTTAAGAAGCAGTTGTAAAGAATCCCAGCAATCTTTCTTCTCATTACGTAAGNAGCCCCCCGGAGGCTCCTCTGGCGCTGACTGCCCTTCCTGGGCCTAACTTCCAAAATGAAGGACTTATCTTGAGGAGGTCAGCCTCCTCCATCTTCGTCTCCTGGATAAGAAGGACTTCTGGTCGTTCAAGCCTTACTAAGTCCCAGAAGGCTTCTTCTTTAATTTTACTTCCTAGTCCTCGGCAATTCCAGGAGACATATTGCATTATTTACTTGGAGGGGGAGGGAGTCCACCTTTCGGTGTTTTCCCCGGCTTCACTCCGGATATGGTGTGCATCATCTCAAGGAGGGTGTACTGAGTACCTTGGGCCACTTCCTTATTAGCTTGCTCTTCTCTTCTTTTCTTTTCAGACTTCCTACCTCTCTTTGGCTGCTCCGGAGTGCCTTTTGGGCTGCTAGCTTCTTCGACTTCCTCGTCCGGGATCTCCGTGTCCGTATTCGAATTCAAACTGATATACTCTTTGTTCGGATTGGGTCTCTTATCGGGAAAACTTGGATCCGTTGGTACCGAGGGAGGGTTTCCATCACCGTTTGTTTCATCTGCAGGGTTTGAATGGGATTGTGGTCCTTCTGGAGCTTTGTGGGAGGGTTGACCGTCCTTTAGAGGTTCCTGAGTCCTTTTGTCCTTTCCTCTGGCATTATACGAGTTTTTTCCTCTTTTTACTTTCTGCCATCCTTCTGCATCCTCTTTCCTAGTGGTTTGGTTTTTGGGGCAATTCCTTTGAAAGTGACCATGCTCCTGACAGTTTCTGCATTTGAAGGGCAAATGCTTGTAATCGAGTTTCTGGAAATGGGTCCATGTTCCAATCGAAAGCTTGACTGCTTTAGGAAGCCCTACCTCCAGGTCAACTTCCAAAAATATTCTGGCACAGCTATACTGCCCGCGATTGTCAGCTCTGTCGATATACCTGCCAACTCCATTCCCTATCCTTTGTAGAGATTCAACGTCCCAACAGTGCATCGGGAGATTAGGCAATCTGACCCACACCGGCACTTCTTTAGGCGTGTCCACCATGGGGTCAAAGTCCGGAGTCCATTTGTTCAGGTAGAGACCCTGCGTTCCCATAAAATAGGGGCCGTTCCTGAAAATTAGGTCCCGATCCTCTTCAGAAATAAATTCAAACACGAAAAACCCACGCCCCACTGGGTAGCAGGTAACCCCATGCGCCAGATTTGGTTTCCAATTGCGATGGATCCAATCGTCAGTGGTTTTGGAGGACGGCCATAGGCCCATAAACTGCCCCACGAGCCCTCGTTGGGCCAGAGCCAGGGCGATCTGCATTGGTGTTTCTTCTGGTAGCACAATTTCCGGGATATCCTCCAATTTCTTGATGAATTTCGGGATCGCTGGAGCCACCGATTTCTTCCCGCTGCTGTTGACCAGCCTGCGAAAGGCCTCTTTGTCTGGGATCAACGGAGGAGGGGCCGCCGACCCACCCCCTGGTGTCGCCATGAGTCCACTCAGCCCACGCTCGAAGATAAAACCCTAGATCGCTCGCACCAAGGCTCGATCGGTCCCCTCTACCCAACGATTTTACTACTTTTTGATGTTTCTCAAGACCTAAACCTTGTCAAGTTTGTTGAGCAACCTATCGGAGGATGTTGAGATTAATTTTTCCATAAATCATCTCACCCTAGACTTGCACAACTCCTAGTGGTCTCAGATTACAACTTGGTGAAAGTTGAAATTTCTCGTTGCAATTGTAGTTTCTAGTTACAGTTACAGTTTCCAATTTCCAGTTGCGTAAACCTTGATATTAGAAGACAAGTCGGATGGTGCTACGAACTTCTAGGTATGCACTTGTATAGGTTTTTAAAGTTATAATATATATCAAAACATAAATTTGTTTGCAGGGGATGTACAAGGGACCTTTTTCCAAACAAAAATATGTAGATCCAAAGGGATCTCATATTCAGTGCATTCAGAAAAGCAGTGCATCCTCCATAAAATTTAAGACTCCAGGTTTGAGTGTTTAAATTGATATGCCTCTAAATGTGTATTTGTTATGGAATTATTGTGATCTTATGAACATCTAGTTGCATCTTGATCTATTGAATTTATGATTTTTATGCTAACCACTTAATACTATAGATGCACTTGTTTGCAAGACAAGTTGATCTCCCCTCTAGGAGATATTCTTGTTTTATTGTTTTTCCTAGGCAGGTTATCATGTAAATTCCATGAAGGTTACCACAGAGGCAGGTCACTAGTGATATCTTTGAGAGAGAGCTATAGTGACAGTTTCTGAAGGCATCATATTAGATAGTCTCTAGTTTGAGACATGAAGCAATCTAACCAGACAAGGAGTTGTGTACATGACAATATTTATTCATGTACTGAAGGAGAAGAGCACGCAATTATATTGCATTGATGAGCCATATCATGAGGAGGAGGTAGCCTTCAGGAGGTCTAGAGGATCTTACATGTATATTAATAGTGTAAAGAAAGAGGATATGGTGTCTTATCCCCCTCACCCTTCAGTAGTTCAGAGGGAGCCTGTTGAGCCTGTTGATCCAGTTGATCCAGTGTATCCTATTGATGTTCCTAGAAATATTGTTGTAGGCCGAAAGAGGCCTACATGGGCTCTTTAGACTTTGTAGGAGGCAAAGAGACATCCAACTCCCTATGGTACTTTCAGAGAAAGCAAGAGACCCAAAATATTCTTAAGCTATGTTGAAATGATGAGCCACATCATTGATATTGATCCTTCCTATTATGAGGAGGCATCTAGTCAGTGGGTATGGAGAGATTCCATGATGGAGGAGTATCAGTGCATAATGAAGAATGATGTGTGGGATATTGTTCCGACACCTGAGGGGAAATCTGTGGTGACTTCCAAGTGGATCTATAAGATCAAGCATGTAGTTGACGGGAGCATCGAGAAGCACAAAGTGAGATTTGTGACCAAAGGATTCTCTTAGGTAGAGGGAGTAGACTATGAGGAGACATTTGTTCCTATTGCTCGGTACACTTCCATTAGGACGATCATTTCCCTTGCTTTGGCTATGGATCAGAGACTACATCAGATGGACGTGAAGACAACCTTCCTTAATGGAGAAATTGACTAAGAAGTGTACATTGAGAAACCAAATGGTTTTGTGATTCATGGGAAGGAGTCCCATGTGTGCAGGTTGAAGAAGGCCATGTATGGACTCAAGCAGGCACCTCAAGCTTGGTATGCGAGGATTGATGGATACCTGATGATTTTGGGCTTCAGAAAGAGTGTTACAGATCTGTTTATAAGGAATGAGGCTCTCTACTCATTCCTTTATTTTGGTATTGTATGTTAATAATTTATTCCTCACTGGAGTAGAGAGCCTCATTGCTAGGTGCAAATATGAGTTAGCCTCTAAATTTGAAATGAAGGATCTTGGCATGATGCACTATTTCTTGGGATTATAAGTGTGGCAGAGAGGTGATGAGATATTCCTAAGTCAGGGGAAGTATACAGTTGATATCTTGAGGATATATGGGATGTTGGACTGTAATTCCATGGCTACAACGATGGTGTCGAATATGAAGAAGTTGAGTGATCCTTCTTTCGATTCGGACTTGATTGATCTGACTATGTATAGACAACTATTTGGATCATTGATGTATCTAGTTAACACCAAACCATACATTTTATATGCAGTGAGTGCACTAAGCCAGTTCATGAGTCAGTCAAGACAGTTGTATTGGGTAGCTACAAAGCATGTGTTGAGATACTTGTGAGAGACATTTGGATATGGCCTGAGATATTATTCCAGTGTTGACATGAGATTGCAGGGATATGCTAATTCTGATTGGATAGGGAGCGCAGTGGACAGGAAGAGCACCTATGGGTGTTGCTTCAGTTTGGAATCTTCCATGGTTTCCTGGTGTAGTAGGAAGCAGACGTCTATGGCTTTGAGTACTGCAGAGTCCAAGTATATTTCAATCTGTATGGAAACTTGAGAAGTAAGTGTGGCTTCAGAAGCTCCTTGCAGGATTGTTTGGGCAGATGTTGGATCCCACCATGATTCATTATGATAACCATAGTTGTGTGAAGCTCTCGGAGAATATAGTATCTCATGACAAATCAAAACATGTTGAGATCAAGTTTCATTACATTTGAGACATGGTGTTGAGGAAAGAAGTATTGATGCAGTACCTTCCTACATATGAGAATATTATAGATGTTCCCACCTAGCCCGTTTCCAAGTCGAAATTTGAGTACTTTCGTGATAAACTTGGAGTGGTAGAGAATGCCCCTCTCATTAAGAGGGAGTGTTTATGGTTACAACTACGTGAGACATTCTCAATGTCGTACGCCTTGATGGAATTAATTGGGTTGACCTATGATGATACTCAATGGACTGAGTTGAGTATGAAACTTATCGATGGACTGATAAGTTGTATTAGGTTGGTGCCCAGCAACCCTTGGGTTGTAGCCAATGTGGTTGGGATATAGTTGTACTAGGTTGGTTCCTAGTGACCCTTGGATTGTAGCCCATGCAGTTGGGATATTATGGGTTGTATCCCATCATCCCTTATGGTTGTAGCACTTGAGGACTCATCCATATGGTTGTAGCCTATGTGACGCGTTGATGATGATAGTATCGCATGGTGGTTATACCCCGTGTGATCCCACATGTTGTTGTAGACCTTGTGGACATCTTGTGGTTGTATCCCTTTACATATGGATGATGATGACACACTATGAGGTTGTATCCCTAGTGTCATCCAGTGGGTAGGAGCCCCTAGAAGAGCTTGAGAAGGTCCACATTGGTTGTATCCATGTGTGACTATGGAGATGCTACCAATAGCATGGTGTGTGTTACCATGGCGTGGTCCGAGGACCATGGCATAGCTTGCGGGGCTATGAGGACCAGAGGAGAACATCATGGATAATACCTCCCTAGATAAGAGGGAGTGTTGATTTTTTTGGTAGAAGCGGGAGGTATTCACCTCTGGGACAACTTTTCTTAGAGATGAAGATGTCAAGAATTCAAAGGAAACCATTAAACAGTTCGAAGAAGCCTGAGAATAAATTAGAAGATCCCAGAAGAGAAGTCAGCCCCACAAAATAATACTAAAGAAGAAATATAATGCTCCAGAAGTAAATTCGGCCCCACAAGAAAAAGACAAAGTGAAAATATAGTTTCCAGAAGACAAGTCGACCATACTTGAAGAGACACATGTTTTGAAAATACACCTTCCCAATCCAGTATAAATAAAGGTGACACCTTCCTCATTTGTCACACACATTCACTCATCCATAGCACAAGTTTAATGGAGAGAAGAAATTGTAGAAGTCCAACGAAGAAGGAAGGAAGAACAATGCAGGTTGGTTAGGGTTTCCTCATAACCCTCGCTAGGGTTTATCTATGTTGTCTTGGTGGTGTGTTGGTGCAGGCCAGATACTCTAGCGCTCTGGCTATGGTTTGTTGCAGCTATATCATTGGTTTATCTCTTGTCAAGATAAGTATATATTGTTGGGATTCTTATTTGTTGGTTTTCTCTAGTGGATAGAACTTTCTCATGGTTATATTGTATTGGCAAGGATATTCTCTCTAAAGAATTTTTTTTTGGGTTTTCTCCCCTTGTGAAGAAGGGTTTCCCAGGGTAAGTCTTGGTGTCTTCTTGTGCTTGTTTATATTTCAGTATATGATTATTGAATGTTAAAAGAAGATCTAAATTGCTATGGTAAATCTAATGGTAACTGATTTTATAAAAATCTAACATCAAGAAGGTTTATTGTTTGAAAGTAGAAAACTATGCATTCCAAGATGTTCAATGAGGGAAAACCTATTGAAGGAAAAGAACAGTGGTGGATTAGCAAGACAATTTGGATAGGCCAAAACATTTCCTTAGCTAAGTACATTTTATTTATGGAATGGCATGCAAACTGATGTCAATAAATTTGTTGAAATATGCCGGGTTTGTCAGTATGCAAAAGGAAGGAGAAAAAATACTAGATTGTATCAGCCATTTCCAATTCCAGACTGACCATGGGACTTTGTAAGTATGGAATTTGTGTTATGATTTCCAAGAAATCAGCAAGGTAATGATTCAATTTATGTGGTCATTGATAGATTTTAAAAAATGGCACACTTTATAGCTTGTAATAAGACCAGTGATGCAACTCACATTGCAGATTTGTTCTTTGAAGAAGTTGTTAGGTTGCATGGATTGCCAAAAAGTATTGTTTTTTACAGAGACACAAAATTTGTGGGTCATTTTTGGAGAACTTAATGGAAAAATTTAGGGACCAATATCAACTTTAGTTCAACATACCACCCACAAACTGATGGGAAAACAAAGGTGGTAAATAGAAGCTTGAGAAATATTTTGAGATGTCTAGTAAGTGAGCACCCTAAACAATGGGATCGGGTACTTGCACAAGAAGAGTTTGCATATAGTAATTTAACTAATAGAATAACAGGATTAATTCTATTTCATATTTTTTATGGAATGCATCCTAGAGGAATTTATGAGTTAAGGAATCTAGGAAAACAAGAAATTAGAAGTGTTGATGGTGAAGATTTTGCAGTAAGTATGTAGGAATTGTAGGAAAGGGTCAAGCAACATCTACATGATAGTAACAACAATTACAAATAGAAGGTTGATTTGAAGAGAAGACAGATGGATTTTGAATTTGGAGACTTGTTCATGTCACACCTCAAAAGATAAATGTTTTCTAGAGGGGAATATAAAAAAATAAAAATTAAAAATATTGGACCATGTAAAGTATCAAGGAATTTTTCCTCAAATGATTATGAAATAGAACTTCCAAGTAACCTTGGAATTTCTCCAAATTTTTTATGTATCATATTTGTTCCCTTTCAAGGAAACAACAAATAATTTCACAAATGCACTTGGCAGTGATAAAATTCAGACTATTGACTGGGAGAAACAACTACCTATAGCACAGCAGAAACAAGTTGAATCTATTTTGGACCAAAATTTAGTAAAGAAGACAAAGGGTAAAGAGTACTTTCAGTACTTGATCAAGTGGAAAGGACAACCACTTGAAGATTCCATGTGGATGACAGTAGCAAAAATATCTAAGTATGGTACAAGTATTGAAGAACTATTACAAGCCTAAGAACAAGTATTTTCTTCCCTAGGAGTCTAATGCAGGAGCATGTTCTACAACAATCTAGTATTTGACGTCTAAGGTCTTAGAAACTTTCCGAGCGGAAGTTGGTTTCCTTATTGTAATTGTTTTTAATCATTTTCCTAAGTTGTAATAATCTAAGGTGTTCAAGAAGAAGAAAATTTTTCCATGAATGAAATAGGAGGTTGAAGAGTTAGATAAATTAGGAATTATGTTTGGATGTGATCCTACCATTTTGGATCAGAATTAGGTTATTATAGTCTAAATAAAAGTTTTTGTGTAATTTTGGTAAGATTTGATCATATCTCCATGGATTGGATTGATCTGATCCTTATTTCATTAAAAGGATGATATGAGAGAGAAAAGTGTGTATGAGAGGGTTGTAGAATGAAAAGTGTGAGTGTGAAAAGGTCCAGGAGACCTAGAAAGGAATCATGGTTATTGTCGGGCTATGTTTTCATTCCTCTTCTAATAAGAATATTAGGCTTGTTGAATTATGTGTGTTGAATTGTTTGAATTATGTTATGTTGTAAAATATTGTGAGAATGAATGTGTGTTACATGTTCCAGGTCAATCCTTACACAGAGTGAAATACGCATTTTCAAATACTGTGTGTTTTGTTTGTTTAACGTGGATGAATCAACGGTTCACATGTCGCCTGCAGTCAAGGAATATTCATTGTCGATCACGATAGGATCGACGTTGATACAATTCTTATCGCAATCGGTTAATTATCAAAAGGATCGATCAATTTAGATCCAACTGTTGATCGAGAGAGGTGATCGAAGGGCATTATTGGATTGTGGGCCCCTAACTAGAGTGGGGTTTAATTTGGATACACCCCCATTCATTTTTAACATGTGTTCAAAAGGAAATCCATGTGTCGATGATCTGTGGATTGCAGTAACCCCCTGCATAGAGATCTGACCTTGAACTCCAACACCCTGCAAAGTAGCTCTTGGTCACCAACCCTTGGTCCTATGGAGTTGAGAGTCAAAGAGTTTAGCGCCCAAACTCTTATCTCTGTAAACTAGCCTATGGTTTTTGGCTCGTGGCCGCATGATAAAGGAGTTAGCGCCCACGTTTTAGCCCTCGGTTCCAGTGTTTGGTCACACATTGAAGGAAAAGTGCTAAAAGCATGTATAAGGTAATTTTTAATTTTTAATTTAATTTGAATTATGTTAATTAAACAAATTTTACAGAACTGTTTGAGCTCAAGTGAAGGGAACTAGTCTTGATTGGTCATCAGTGATGCATGTTCCACACCTTTGTCAAATAATTTGAGTTCATATCTTATAATTTGTTTGAATCTTGATAAATTAATTTATAGCAGGTGTCATGTGACTTGTACTTGTAATTCACAAAGTACTCCTTTATTATACTAGATCGTTGTGATTGAGTGAGTTTAAAGAAAACTTTCTTCTCACCTATATATTTGAAATCTTAAAAAAAAAATCATTTTAAATATATCCCAATCTGTTATTAGTCCATGCCAAAGGCGTAGAGGGACTATAGCGATCGATAATTTGTTTAATTCATATTAATATGTCCTTTGACTATAAATTTTTGCATCATCTGTGTTGTTCGTACTATAGAAGTAAAAACATTAGTTTTTATATAATAAAAAAAACCTTATATGTCATCGTCTCATTGGAGAATATATTGGAGGTCTTATTGCCAGCTTTGATGTTCCCAATGTTGAAATTTTTTAGATATCCAAAGTTTTGAGCTTAGACGTTCTTTTTTAATTTTTATTACATTTTTACTAGAATGTTTACATACCGAAAGTTCTAAGCATCGACGTTGTTTTTTAATGTTTTTATTAGTCCCTTACGAAGGCATTGAGGGACTATAGTGATTGATAATTCGTTGACTTCATATTAATATGTCCCTTTATTATTATTTCTATTTGTATTGAAATGTTTACATACCGAAGGTTTAGAGCATTGACACTTTTTTTGAGGTGCTTGAATAGACCTGACAGCTTAAATGTTGACATAGTGTGAGGTCCTTAAATAGGCCTGACAACTTAAATGTTTGCTTACCATGAGGCCCTTAAACAACTTGACATCCTTAAATGTTTACCTAAATAGGCTTCTCAGAGTACATTTTTCCTCGAATTTTTCCATACAATGTTGCAGTGAATTTGGACAATATTGTTGTCTAGCGCCAGTTGCATAGCCATTGTATGTTTCACACTTCTTCTATGCTTGGAATGAAATTTGGTCATCGTTGAAGATACATACATTTTTTACCGGTTTGGTGGGTGCTTCTTGTTCATTGGTTCGTCGGTTGTTGCTTTTTGTTGTTTGGTTCAACTTTGCAAGGTTGAGGTCATGCACCTGCGGTTGGACCTGTTGGTGCTTGTTGCTTGCTTTTGTTTACTTCAAATATCCAAGGTTGGGGTCCTGCATGTGTAATTGGAACTATTTTTTTTTACTTTGCAGAATCCAAGTGTTTCACCCACAATTCGACATGCGCTTCTGTCGTTCATCATTTTGGAGTAAGTTTCAATGCCATAATTTCATTTCTATTCGTTCTTTGTTGTTCACTGTTTGTAGTTTGCAAATAAGAATGTTTGATTATTTCTGCTGCCATGCTCATCATATGTTTTTGGTTCCTTCTATGCTTGGGTTGCAGTTTGGTAATCATTGGAGATACATATGTTGTTTACCGGTTTAGTCGTTCTTGCTTGTTCACTAGTTCGTTGGTTTGTCGATTGTTGCTTGTTGTTGTTTGGCTCAATTTTGCGAGTTTGAGGTCCTGGGGCTACAGTTGGGCATGTTCTTGCTTGCTTGTTGGTTTGTTGCTTGTTGTTTTATTTTGTTTACTTCAGCTTTGCAGGGTTGGAGTCCTGCGCCCGCAGTTGGAGCTATTTTTTTTGCACTTTGCGATGTTCAGGTTCTGAACCCGCAAGTGGACCTGCAATTTTGTCATTTACTGTGTCTGGCGAAGTCGATATCTGGCGCATGTCTCGTGCCTGCTTATCCTTCTCTTAATTTTTTCTCCAATTTTTTTTCCTAGCTCTGGACCATACCTACATGTCTTTGCAAAATGTTCTTGTAGAATAAAAGGATACTGAAATGTTTCTAGCAAGAGTGGTGTTCCATGGATTTCAAATCGCAGTATTCAATTTCTAGGTTGTTTGGCATGCAACATTGCTAGCATAATGAATGTGTTCTCAAATGCATCACTGGATACTTTGTTGCAGAAAACCAAAATCATTCAGCTATGGCCATGCAATTTATTAATATTTTATGGCTTGTTATATATTTTGGGCAGGAAAAACTTTATATAATTACAACCATGGATGGAGAAAAGAAAAGGTTCATGTTTCTAACTATATTTTATTCTATTCGTTGATTCTCATTTAGTGTACGTACATATTACTTGTTCTCCCCTGCACACCAGCTTCCATTCATGTTCATTGTATTTTGTGTGTTCCCACATTGAAACAAATAGAGTAGTTGGAGAAAACGAAGAAGTCTTTACCGCAAGTGTGGAAGAGGAGATACAAAGGTACATGCTTGTACTGTTATTTCATATTCCATTGTTTTGTATTTCATTTATTGTCAGTATATGTGTTCACATAATTTATTGTATGTAGATATTGCATATCTTCCTACATGATAACTTACCTTCATGTCCTTTGTATTTTATGTGCTACTACATTGAAATAAATCGAACTCTGTTTATTTTTTTTATATGTCTTCCTACATACCAAGTTCCTTCATGTCCATTTTATTTTTCTGTGTTGCTACATTTAAACAAACTGAGTGGTTAGAGAAGACGATGAACTCTTTGTCGTGAATGTAGAGGAGGAGTTACAAAGGTGCATGCCTCTACTCTTATTTCATATTCCAGTGTTTAGTATTTCATTTATTGTCTGTATATTTGTTCTACTTGTTCTACTGCTTTGCACCTATTTTATTGTATGTAGATACTACGTATCTTTATACACAGTAACTTATCCTCATGTGAATTGTATTCTCTGTGCTGCTACATTGAAATAAATAGAACTGTATTTCTTTATTTTACATGTCTTTCTGCATACTAACTTAACTTCATGTCCATTCTATGTTTGGCATTGCTACATTGAAAGAAACAAATTGGTTGGACAAAGGAGGTTGAAGTACAATCTTCGAAAAGGTATACCAACTGTGCTAGTAAATCAAACACACAAAATGGGTGGGTGCATATAATATTGGAATAGAAAACGATGATTTTGCAACAATGGGCCTTCGTTGAGACTTCCCGCTTCCAAACATTTCCCTCCCCATTTCTAATTTTTCCACTTTCTATTATCCCTTTTTTTTCTCTCTCTTCTATACTTAACTGAATTCCCCTTTTTTTTTCTCGTCTACTTCGATTTATGGTTTCTTTTCTTAGTCATATTTCCAAAAATGTCTAGGTGCGCGGGTTGGCAGACTCACGGGTTCACATTTATACTCATGCTTCTATATCACGACTCCGACCAACGGTTTCCTCATTCCATACTTAACCACTTTTTCGATCGCGGGTTCCCGGGCTGGTAGGTTCAAGATTGCGCCTTTAGCTTCAGAGGTTCCACGATATACAGATTGGTCGTCGTACCCCTCCATCATGCCGCATTTCCTATTACACATTTTTGCAGTCAAAAAATCTGAGGCATACAATTTGACTGTCGGGTCCTCATGTTTTCTGAGTATCCCTTAACACCCTATTTCCTATTCCATCTCCTTCGACCCCATGTGTGACATTCAGAACAATTATGGACAATATACAATGCATATGCTTATTTGGTCCTTCATATGTTCATCCACACATGCTTGCATCAGAAAACGTTGGACTAGTGACATGGCCATGAGCAGTCAATCATCGCAAACATCAACAGACCGACAAGGCCAAAGGTAAAGATGCATATATTTTGTTCCTCGTATGTTTACCAAACAAATATCCTCAGCTATTTATTCATCTATGCCATGGTAAATATGTTGATGTCATCTGCAACACATACTTTGCAGTTCACAAGAAGTATCAACGAGCACAAGTGAGACGCCGAACATAGTGCAAGTTCCGCAGACTAAGAGGTATGGTTGCAAAAATCTGGCTCCATACTTCATCCAAGTTGTGCGTCTACTTGTACATTTATGCCAGGAAAAAAGAAAACAAAAAAATAATGCAAACTACCATTCACATTACTTTTCATGTTCCAAAAATGTCACCAGGTCTAAACTTATAACACCTAAAATACTATCAATAGAGGGCTTGAACAACCATCGAACTGGACAAGTGTTCATCGGGGACATAATGGTTGTCTATAGCACCTACTTGGACAAGTCAAACAAAACTAGATCCATTATGCTTGCTGACATGACAGACAATGAAGCCCTGATGACAGTCACACTGACTATTCCCACACAACTTTTCCAAAAACATACAGAAAATATATTGGCAGGTAATGGGATATCCATTACAAATTTTAATATATTTCCCAAAACAGTATATGACCGTGGTGATTGTGATCGTATTATATCGCTCAATGAAACAAGTATTGTGGAAAAAATTCTCGCTATTTGTTCAGAATATTGTTTCATCCCGGACACAACTATCAACCAACTTGCATAGAGCAATGCCACTTACCCAATCAGAACCATTGGTGCATCTTTCACACTCGCGAGAAAACTTGGCTTGCAACACATTCTCCATATAAAAGATGGAGAGTCAGACAACGACAAGGCAATGGTACCGTTCTCCATATTCAGTTTTGTCCTTTACTTTCACATGTCCATGTATCTTGGTTATGTTACACAACTATTGCATTGTTCTATGTTGCAATTTCAATTGTTTGACACCTATTCAAATTTGTTTTCCTCAATGGAAAAAAAAATCATAAAGGGCGATTTTCACTTATGCTCTTCAAAAATATATCAAAGAAAAGAGATGTTAATGAAAGGATCTTTCGCACAACCAAAGCAATATTTGTAACAGAATTGCGAACAAACATAGTATAGGATTCTCAAGAAACTAACTAGCTCTACAACTGTTGTACGTATACATCTACAATTTCATCCTCACTTTGCTAATACAAATTGCCTTCACCAATTTTCTATAGTTTTTCTTTTTTTGTTGTGTAGTTGTATATTATATTGTTCAATATATTAATTGATATGCTCACGTGTCAAGGTTGAGGGTGTTTTAGTTGTAGCGAATGCATACTCGACCCCCTTCGATCCTGTATGTGCCAAATGAACCTCTCATGCTTCTGCTTCTTCTTTCATAAAGGATGATACAATTGATTTTCTACGATGCAGTAAAAAATTCCCTTACATATATAGGCATTGCCTCAATGCTGCCATCTAAATTGTGGGCAACACAATCGTGCATTGTACAATTAGACAACCTTTGTTACAATATGTGATTCCCGGGTTAGCAAAATTTCCATATGAAGTATACCTACAGAAAAAGGCAAACAGTGTCTATATGTTGCGCGAATTTCGTATACATATCAAATTTACCTTAAATGAAGACAATGCAATATTGCATATCGGCTAGAAAAAAAAAAATTAAATCAAGCTTTGGCAAGAAACAAAAAAAAATCTCATGTGTGTCTATAATTTTTCTTCAATACCCAAATGAATTTTCGTCGGACTGGATTTCTTCGGATTTTACATCTATGCCTGTAAAATTTTATTTCCAAAGATTTTGTCTCTTTTTGTGCACTTGAAAAAACAAGGAGAATCTAGCTACAAATCAAATTGTTGTTGTTATTTTGATGTTTTTTTGTATCTCCCAGTAAGAATTTTGGATATTTGTTGGGGTGTCCACATGAAAACAAAATGGTGGCTAGTTGTGGATTTGTTGGAGGAGTCTGGACCTTTTTGGGTACCCAAATTGGAAAAATGTTTTCCAACTATATAGCCATGGCAGGATTTCTACATTTTTTGGGTACCCAAATAAAAAAGAAGATGATCTCCAACTATACATTTATGGTATGATATATGCATTTTATAGATTCCCTAATTGAAAAAAAAGGGCTCAACAAGGATTGAAGCATGAGCTTGAGATCTTCAGAACTCGCTATAGAGATTGGGGAGTTCGGGCATTGGAATTCATACAGGCACGTGCATTTATTGATGATGTGCAAGCACATAAGATTGTTCAGTCCAAAAATGGGAAGCATGAGGAGAAACCCCATACAAAGTATCCAACTTTGAATAAGTCAGGCCCATCCTTTGAACCGTCGAAATGGCTTGCTCCTCTAGGCAGAACCATGAGGCATTTTCAATCATATTGGAAATTTGGCATTGATAAAACTAGTAGTGATAGAACAAGGCACTATCAAAAGAAAATGTCCATAGTGATCTTGCTTCATGGTAAAATAGTAATCGGCAAGTTTCTTGTTCCCCATTTGGGGGTTTGGTTATAGCTGGGATACAATGGCAAAGCTCCGCTGGTTTTGTGTTGTCTTGTGTTTGGAAGACTTTTGTTCATATCTCAAGGCCCCAGTTACTTTCTCATGGGAACATATACCAGATGTAAGAGAAAACCAATGCCATGTGTGTTTTTTTATATATATCAAATTGTTTGATGCATAGATCTATGTGTACTACTCTATGGACCCTTGTGGGATATCACTCGGCGCCTTTTGTGTTCATGTGTTGCCCTGTGCCTCAACTTTCAATACATTTGGTCTTTACTTGGCTCTTGGTTGTATGCTTCATTTTGGAAAATTAATGATTCATTCAGGATCTTGGCGGGGTTTCTTGGTATGTGGATCGTTTTATCACTTTTCCTTGATCGGTGAACTTAGAAAAATTCATCTCCAGGAAGATTTTGAAATAAAAGAATATATACTATGTGAAGTCTAATGGAACTATCATATCAACCACAGAACATTAAAATTCAAATCGGTCTTAAAATTCAAATTCGTCGTTGTCATACTTATGGTGAAGCTGACAGTATAATAATTTTACTTAAACATCCAAAAATTGATTTTCATGTGGCTTTTCGATGCTTCTCTTATACAAACACATCCTGGAAACTATAAGCATGGCTTTATTTATCTATTCATTGATTGAAGAGAATGCTCACATGTTTAATGCACTTCATAGTTATTGTTAAGACCATCAATGAGGCTTTCTTACACCAATTCCCACTTCCGAAAATCGTCATCCCCTTTCTTTTTTCCCTATGCTTTCCCTTTCTGGTTACTTAGTCATTTTTTGGAAAATTTCTAGGTGTGGGGATTGGCAAATTCACGTATTCAAATTTACACTAATACTTTTATATCATGAGTCCGACCGACCACTTCCCCGTTTCATATTCAGAAAAAAAATTGGATCGCGAGTTCCTGGGTAGGTGAGCTCAACATTGCGTTTCCATTGTTCTATCACCTACAAGCAACACCCAGACTTCCCTGATCTACAAATTGGCAACCAAATTCCCCCTTTTTTTCTCGTTTGCTTTCCCTTTCTGGTTACTTAATCGTTTTTTCGAATGCGTCGTTTTTCTGAATGTCTCATGCTTTTATATACAACACCCGAAGTTCCTCAATATACAAATTGACCATCGAAGTCCACCATTTTACCCTGTTCCGTGCTACACATTTTGCAATCAAATGTTAGGATACATACAATTTGATCATCAGGCCCTCACGTCTCCTAAGTAAAACTTGTGGACTTGTTTTCAAGCCCGTCAATATTCCCTGTTCCAAGTATGTCTCATGTTTTTATATCACGAGTCCGACCAACCGCTTACCCATTGCATACTTGGGCACTAATACCATCGTCGGTTCCTGGCCAGGCTTGCTCAACATTGCGCTTCCATTGTTCCTCTACCTACAAACAACACTCAAAATTCCTTGATATACAAATTGACTGTTGAAATATGTCATTGTGCCCTGTTCTGTGTTACATTCTGCAGTGTTCGGAGACATACAATTTGACCATTGGCCCCTCACATATCTTGAGTATAACTTGTGATCCTATTTTGAAGCCTGCCCAACCGATTTCCATACTTGGCCATTTCTTGGAATCTCTTTCACGGGTTGGTAGGTGGACAAAATTTGCAATGCTTAATCGCTCTTCTCCATCCCCACCACCTTCGCACTTCTTTCTAGATATGCAATTATTAATCTTTAATGTTGATATCTCGTCGTGCAGGAACCGTTAAGATTGTCATTAATGTCCGAAAGAATGGAGAAGATTTGTCATTAATACGAATTAAACCAAGATTTGCGGAGATTTGTGTTATCCTTTCCAAGTATTCATTTCAAGCATCATTCAATCTCTTTCACACATCGTCCGGTTGGCGCCTTTACGAAATATCTAATCCTTAATCACTCTTCGTCGTCATCGCCACCTTCACACTTTTTTCTAAATATGCAATTAGTAAGCTTTAATGGTAACAACTCATTACACACAAACCGTGGAGATTGTCATTGATCAATGAAAGGCTCGAGAAGATATTCCATTGATACGCATTAAACCAAGATTTGTGGAGGGTTATATTATCCCTTCCGAATTTTCATTTCAAACATCATCTAGAGAAAATGGAAATTATCGTTAACTTATGGCAGGAGTTCGACAACAGTTCTATCCAGATACAGTAAACACCTTCGAGCATGATGACCAGAGGTTCCAGTTATCCAAGGCATATTCCTACTACTTATCTCCCTCCACCCAGGAGAAAAAAAGGAGATGGTCCCTTGGTGCACCGAGAGATAGATTTCAAGCCAAATAATTCCAAGGCAACCCCACCTTCTCAGAAAACCTACCCACCTGCATAGATGGCTGACACAGAGGTTGATGCGGTCGATTTCAAGCCAGGAGAAGATGATATGATGGATGATGATACGACAATGGATGATAGAAATGTAGACGTTGTCCCCACTCCTACGCCCAAATTAAAATCAACCATAACGGGGGGCACTTCCCAATGCTGAACGCAATAGCCTCATTGCAGCTCGAGAGTAGGAATTCCATAGGTCCAAATAAGTCTATTCTGGAAGGATGTCTTTCACTGTAAAGAAATGGTCTCTTGATGCTCCTAGAGATATATTTCAAACCAAATAATTATTCAATCGTGGGACCATTCTCCTGTTCTTTGGATATACAATTAACATATTAGGTGATGAGGGCCAGAACTCCCACTAGTGCAAGGCATATTCCTACTACTCATCTCCTTCCACCCAGAATGGACTAATTTGGGCCTTTGGAATTGCTCGTGCAGCATGTGTCTCTGAAGTCTTCGATTGTGAGGAGGTGGTCTCTTGGTGTGTCCTAACTTTCATTTTTGGGCTCTTCCACTTGCCCTGCAACATTTTTTGTCTTCTTCCTCAGGGGAAGCTTGTGAGAACTATCAATTTTACCATGAGGATGGGTTCTTATGTCCTCCTATGTTTGAAAATTTCTGGGTTGCTTTCTTGTTGGGATGCAACGTTGGAGAGATTGTGTGAGATGTCGTTCTCTTTGCAGTGGCGGTCACGGATTGGAAACTCTTCTCGTCGGGCCCTATTCCATGTTATTTGTACAATTAAGTAGTTCCTTGAAATGTCTCCAGGTTGCCAACATCAAGAGAAGGAGTGTTGTTCATCGACTTCAAGCCAAGGAATTATTCCACTACGGAACCACTCTCCTATTTCTTTTTTGCCTCAGGTCTTCCGCAAGATATTGAGATTGCAGTAGTGAACATTGACCTTTCGAGGAGAAGACTGCAAGGATTTCCTAAAAAACACATGGTAATGAGTTTTGTATGCATGTTGAAGAGCATCTCGATGGCTCCTACATGTTGTCGATCCTGTACCAGTGTTTATGACAAATATGTTCAATATTTTGGTGCAAAGAACTCAGTCCAATTTCTATGGATAGATATAAACTGCCTTATATATATATATATATATTATGGATTTACTATTAAAAAATTTGCCTTGAAATCTTGGTTGTTGCTTCTTTGCTGAATTTAACACCTCTTCTCATTAGCATGGTTCAATAGTCTCGTAGTTCTTGAATATTGTATTGGCTCAAGTAATTTGATCTAATATGGAGCATTTAACAATTATATGACAATGCATTATGTCGATCCCATCAGGATTTTATGGAAACAAAAATGAATTTCAGACACTTTCAAACCAACATTCAAATCTATTTGTAATGCAGATAGAACATAGCAAGACCAAATCACGATGCAGCAGTCAAGGCCCCACCCTAGAAATTTCATTTTCATCTCAACCTTGCTAAGCAAACGATTTCTTATTTCCCTTTTGCTTCCTTGATTCCTTTACCCCGAAAGGGAACATTTTATTAGTTGTTCATCCCATGGCCTCTATTTGAGCACTTTTTACTTTATTAATGAAATTACCAAATTTCTTGTTCGTGAATAAAAAAAAATAAAAAAAAATTGATCTATGGTGATTGTAGTCAAATAGGACTATGAAATCAACTACAATATTAAAATTCAAGATCTCTATTGTTGTTTCTAGACATGCAATTATTAAGATTTAATGCTAATAACCCATCATGCAAGAAGTTTCATACTTAAGTTAATATGTCAAAGTCATGGAAGAATGTATCAAGAACACAATTACTCCCACAAGTTGCAATAAAAACTAATCTTCAACAAAGCATTTGCTCACACCCTTTTTAATGGTACAAGTTCAATAGGAAACAAGTAAGTGGATAAAATATTGGACTAGAAAATGATGGTTTTACAACAATGGGGCTTATTTGAGAACAATTCCCGCTTACGAAAATTTCCCTCCACTTTTCTATTTTCCCACTCTTTTATTCCCTTCTTTACCCTCTTCTATACTTAACCAAATTCCCCTTTCTTTTTCCCCTGTAGTTTCTCTTTCTGGTTACTTAGTCATTTTTTTCGAAAATGTCTTGCTGCGCGGGTTGGTGGATTCATGGGTTCACATTTTTATTCATGCTTTTATATCGCGATTCTGATCAAGTGCTTCCCCTTTCCATACCTAGCCAATTTTTCGATCGCGGGTTCCCGCCCAGGCAGTCTCTAAATTGCACTTCCATTGTTCTATGAGCTACAAACAACACTCGGGCTTCTGCAATATACAAATTTACTTCTGGACTCCCACATCATCCCCTCTTCCATGTTACACATTTTTCATTGAAATGTTTCTATACATACAATTTGACCGTCAGGGACTCACGTCACCTCAGGAACCCTTGTCACCCTATTTTGAATCCTGTCCGACCACTTTCCACACTTGGCCATTTCTTGGAATCTCTTTCGCAGATCGTCGGGTTGGCGAGTTCAGGAAATTTTCAATTTCTAGTCGTTGTTTCCTGTGCCCGCCACCTTTAGACTTCTTTCCAAGTATATGCAATAAGTATACAAATTCTCCAGAAACATATAGAAAATATCTTACCAGGAAATGGAATATTTATTACAGATTTGAATATATTGGCCCTTATTTTCCCTCTTCTATACTTAACCAAATTCGCGTTTCCTTTTCCCCTCTACTTTCTCTTTCTGGTTACTTAGTCATTTTTCTGAAAATTTCTAACTGCGCGAGTTAGTAGACTCATGGGTTCACATTTTCACTCTTGCTTTTATATCACGACTCTGACCGACCGCTTCCCATTCCATGCCTAGCCACTTTTAAGATCGCGGATTCCCGGGCAGGCGGGCTCTAGATTGCACTTCCATTGTTATGTGACCTGCAAGCATCACCCAGACCTTCGCAATATACAAATTTACTATCAAACTCCCACATCATACCCTCTTCTATGATACACAGTTTGCACTCAAAAGTTCTGAGACCTGCAATTTGACCTTCGGGTCCTCACATCTCCTTGGGAACTATTGCCACCTCATTTTGAAGCTCGTGTGTCCGCTTTCCATACTGTGTCATTTCTTGGAATCGCTTTCATGCCTCCAATTCCTAATCATTGTTTCCTTTGCTCACCACCTTCGCACTTATTTCCAAGTATGCAATAGCCGAGGTTTAATGTTAACAGCTCACCATGCCTCCACGAGACATTCATACTAATTGTCCCTACACAACTTGTCCAGAAACATGCAGAAAATGTTCTGCCAGGTAATGAGATATCTATTACAAATATCAATATATTAGTGAAATGAGTCCCACCAACTGTTTCACTATTCCATACTTACCGACTTTTTCTCTTGCGGGTTCCCGAACAGGCACAATGTCCCTTGACCTGCAAATAGCACCCCGGCTTCCACGATATAAAAATTGACTTCCGGACTCCCACATCAGCCCCTCTTCTGTGTTACACAGTTTGCAATCAAAATTTCTTATACATACAATTTGACAGTCGGGGCCTCACGTCTCCTCGAGAACCCTTGTCACCCTATTTTGAAGCCCATCCAACCGCTTTCCACACTTGGCCATTTCTTGGAATCTCTTTTGCGGATCATCGGGTTGGCGGGTTCGGGAAATTTCCAATTCCTAGTCGTTGTTTCCTGTGCCTGTCACCTTCACACTTCTTTCCAAGTATATGCAATAAGTATACAACTTCTCCAGAAACATGCAGAAAATATCTTTCCAGGAAATGGGATATCTATTACAGATTTGAATATATTAGCCCTTCTTTTCCCTCTTCTATACTTAACCAAATTCTCATTTCTCTTTCCCCTGTACTTTCTCTTTCTTGATAGTTGGTTGTTTTTCCGAAAATGTGTAGTTGTGCGGGTTGGTGGACTTATGGGTTCACATTTGCACTTGTTATTTTATATCATGACTCCGACCGACTGCTTCCCCATTCCATACTTAGACACTTCTCCGACCGCGGATTCCCAGGTAGGCAGGCTCTAGATTGCACTTCCATTGTTCCTTGACCTGCAAACAACACCCCGACTTCCGCGATATACAAATTTAAAACCAGACTCTCACATCATACCCTCTTCTATGTTACACAGTTTTCACTCAAAAGTTTTGATACCTACAATTTGATCGTCGGGCCCTCACATCTCCCATGGAACTATTGTCACCCCATTTTGAAGCGCGTCCGTCTAATTTCCATACTTCACCATTTCTTCGAATCTCTTTTGCGGATTGTTGAGTTGGGGGGTTCATGAAATATCTAGTTCCTAATAATTTTTTCCTGTGCCCGCCAACTTTGCACTTCTTTCCAAGTATGAAATAACTGATTTTTAATGCTAACAACTCACCATGCCTCGAGGAGACCATCATAATAATTGTCCCTACACAACTTGTCCAAAAACATGCAGAAAATATCCTACCAGATAATGGGATATCTATTACAAATTCCATACCATTTCCCTATTCCATACTTACCAAATTTTTCGCTTACGAGTTCCTAGATAGGCTGGTTCAAGATTTCCCTTGCATTGTTCCACAACCTGCAAACAAAACCCGAAATTTTGCGATATACATGCAGAAAATATCTTGCTAGGTAATGGGATATCTATTACAAATTTCAATATATTAGCAAAAATGAATCCAACCGACCGTTTCCCTATTCCATACTTAGCCACTTTTTCAATTGCGTGGTCGCTGACAGGCGGGCTCAAGATTACCCTTCCATTGTTTCGTGACCTGCAAACAACACTGAAATTCCGCAAATATACAAACCGACCGCTGGACTGCCCCATCATGCACTCTTCCCTTTTACACCTTTTGCAATCAAAATTTCTGAGACATACAATTTGACCGTCGAGCCCTCACCTCTCTTGAGAATCCCCTGTAACCCTATTTTGAAACCTGTCCGACCACTTTTCATACTTGGCCATTCCTTACTTGCTCTTCCCTATCCCCGTCACCTTCACACCTGTTTATAATAAAA
>SNQJ01S0052694.1:66141-83715 GCA_010110895.2 Picea sitchensis | reverse complement strand
GTCTTGTTTCTAAGTATGAAATTAGTAAGCTTTAATGCTAAATCAATATTTGAGGAGATCTCCCATTAATACACATTAAACCAAGATTTTCAGAGGGTTATATTATCCCTTCCAAGTGTTAATTTCAAACATCATGGAATGTCGTTCGCGCGTCTTTGGGTTGGTCCGTCATGAAATATTCAATCCTTAATTCTGAAAATGAGTCTGACTGACCATTTCCCTATTCCATACTTAGCCAATTTCCCGGAATTACGCAAATATACAAACCGACTGTTGAACTACCCCATCATGCCCTCTTCCGTTTTACGTGTTTTGCAGTAAAAAATTCTGAGACATACAATTTGACAGTCAGACACTCACCTCTCCTGACTATCCCCTGTAACCCTATTTTGAAGCTCGTCTGACAGCTTTTCATACTTGGCCATTCCTTACTTTTTCTTCCCTGTCTCTATCACCTTCGCACTTGTTTATAATAAAAAAATGTTTATAAAAACATACATACATACATACATACATACATACACACACACACACACATATATATATATATATATAAGGTCTTATTTCTAAATATACAATTAGCAAGCTTTAATGCTAACAACTCATCATGCATGAACTATATAGATTGTCATTGATGAGCGAAAGGCTCGAGGAGATCTCCCATTAATACGCATTAAACCAAGATTTGCGGAGGGTTATATTATCCCTTCTGAGTGTTAATTTCAAACATCATGGAATGTCGTTCGCACGTCGTTGGGTTGGCGTGTTCATGAAACCTCCAATCCTGAATTGCTCTTCATCGTACCCACCACCTTCTCACTTCTAAGTATGCAATAATTAATCTTTACTGCTAACAACTCATCATGCAGCACCCATATAGATTGTCATTAATGAGCGAAAGGCTCGAGGAGATTTCCCATTCACACGCATTAAACAAACATTTGTGGAGGGTTATATTATCCCCTCCAACTGTTCATTTCAAGCATCGTCTGGAGCAAATAGACATTCTCATAAACTTATGGCACTAGATCGACAACAGTTCTGTGGAGATACATTGAACATATTCGGGCGCGAGGACCATAACTTCCAGTGATCTAGGGAATATTCTTACTACTCATCCCCTTTCACCCAGAATGAAATAATTTAGACCTCTGGGATTGCTCGTGCAGGTTGTGTCCCTGAATTTTTTGACTGTAAGGAGCTGGTCTCTCGGTGCGTCGATAAATATATTTCAAGCCAAAGAATTATTCCACTGCGGGACCACTCTTTTGTTTCTTTATCACCTTGCGTCTTCTGCCAGATGTTAATATTTTTGAAGCCAACATTGACGTTCAGAAGAGAAGACACCAAGCAATTCATAAGAAAGCATAATAATGGGTTGGACCTCTTGCCCGAGTTCCTAGAAGACCCGATGACATTTCCTGAAGATATCACAAACTTGTAGGTTAGTTCATTTAGAAATCCATTCTGGGAAATTGCCTGGTTGTTTACAAGAATAACGGGACAGGAATCCACGACAACTATTTCCCGCATGGTTCTTTATATTTTGTATTTCACAGTCAAGGAACAAGCCATTTTTTATTGGAGGAAGCTAATTTCCCATGAAATCTGTTCCCAATTGTCAAGCTTCAAAAAGGAGAAGAAATTTTGTATGTCATCCTACTTGGGTTTTGCGATAGCGCATTGATGTCAGTTTCAAAACTGTCTCTGTCCAAGAAGGTAAACTGGGAATTCGACCCAGTAACCTTCTGGTACCAAGCCTTGTGGAAGCACAAGGCCTCCCACTGTTTTTATGAAGTTTTTAATGACTTTGTCTCTGTTTTCAAAGTTTTATTGTTAGGAGAAGATTCTCCTCGCATATCTGACCAGGAAACCAATTTTTGGACAGGAAGGGGGCACTTGAACAAATGGATAATTACAGTGTGATAAAGATTTTTGGCTCCAAGGAAAAACCTGCTCTTCTTCCATGTCACATTACAGACATAATGTTTGTTACGGAAATAACAAGGTAATACAACTAATGGTTGCATCCATTCCATGAGAAGAGAAAAAAACAGTGCATTCCTCTGCCTTGGAAAGTTGGGGACTTCGTGTTGAGAAACGTCAACAAAATTGACGAATTCGCAACCCATTTCAACAACTTGAACCTAAGATATGATGAAAGCCTAAGAGGGTTTGACCCTAATAAAAAAAAATTAGAACATTTACTTACACTTGGCCTCGACAATTATTTTTTCCAAAAACACCTAAGCAAAATAGAGACACTGGCGACAACACTCCTGCTTCTGATGCCGATGACCTAGACACACTGCAAAGCACCACTGAATTGTACAAGCAATAGGGAAAAGGCCCCGGTGAGAAGAGTGTTCATTCGGTGGATAACATTCCCAAAAGTACGACATCCCAGAGCATCGCTCCAATGGCCCACCACAGTAAGAAAGAAACCCAGAATTCTTCAAACAGAGGAGGAGATAACAACCCCCCTCACCCTAAAATTGATAGTTCTCACAAGCTTCCCATGGAGAAGAATAGAAAAAAAATTGTAGGGAAGGCGGAAGAGCCCAAAATTGAGAGTGAGAACATGGAACTTGAGACTGATCTGGATAGCGTATTCTGCAACCTTGATCAGCCCAGAGACGCGATCCAGCATAGTCATCCAATGGACATAGCTGATACCAAATTTTTTTACGAAGATGAATCCTTCGTATTCCAGAGCGTTGTTTTTTACAGTGAGTCTAAAAAATTAATTATTGAAAAGAGAGATGTAAAAAATAAGAAAGGAAAATCTCGTTCATAGGTTAACCTTGTGAACATGCGGTCGTCCCAAATCTCTTGACTTCACAGAGCAACTGGAGATGCTCTTGATGATTCCATTAGAGGCATTGAGGCCGAGAATTCTAGACTGAAGAACCGATTCAAGGAATTGGAGGAAGCTTTGATTCCTATGTCATTTCTTGTTAGTCCTTTAGAAATAGCCATGCCTACCACCCCTGTAGCTAATTTAAAAGGATACTCGATCCTCCTCGCATTGTATAGAGTATATGTGGAGAATAATATCAAGAAAAGAATGGAACTGATTACTGAGGCGTAGGAAGCATCACAAAGTATGGCTTCCCTTGGAATGAGGGCACATACTTTGCTCACACATTTGCAGGCGGATTTAAAAAATGAAGAACATTTCTATTTAGACACAATCCTTCCTTTTGGCACCCATGTCAACAACATGACAGAAACGAGAAGAAGACAACAATATATCCCCTCCAAAAATTGGATCACTCAATTAAATGCATGCTGGAAAGAGAAAGTGAAGAACCTGCATCTCATTATCCAATCATGTGAACAAGCCATATCAAAGAAAGAAAAATTATTCACAAAGCTAACCAAAATAGACTTAGCCGGAAGGACCAACGAGGTCCAAGACCCCAATTTAATCGTCAACTCCTTGCCCTTAACTAAGCAATCCTTCAATAAAAAAGTTGATATTTTTAAGGTGTTTCCTTTAGAAAAGTTTTACAGCATCCTTGAATATGGTGAAGATGACATGGATAATTGGCTAGTCGACTATTCGGTACAGAATGAAGAAATTGATCAGGCTCTGTGTAATCTTTCTATCGATCTAAGGGAATTAGAAAATGAACTTTTCAACATAAAAATCCGGAATGAGATCAACGTCGCCCCCTTGAGAAGCTACATTGAAGAATGGGTCGAAAGGGAATTGAAGCATGTCGTCGACGAAAGGCAATAGGCAGTTGGCACGATTCTAGTACCCGTCAACGACAACAATAAAAAGGCATTAGCAAGCAAATAGCAAAAGGGGTGATATGTACCATCAATGTAAGTTTATACTAATCACATCCTGCTTTGTTTACCAATCCAGTTATTCCACCTTTTTAAATAGAAATATCTAGCCAAAGACTGATACCTTCCCATTTCTTCTTTTCAGGTATTACACTCTACCGTTGCTCACTTCTTCTTTCCATAGTCCTATTTCTTGTACATATTTCTCTTATGGTCCGCGGGAGCCCCAATCTCAGTCTATATGACAAACGCATTTAAATTTCCAAGAATATGTAACAAACAATATTATTTTTTGATATATTTCAGATAAAACTATTTTTTATCTCCTTTTATATTTATGTGCTCATAATTTTTTATCTTCAACTATGTTGAATGTCAAGAAATTGTGTTTATTTAATTTGAATTATCTTTTTCTCATGCATATTTTTTCTCCTGCTATGCATATAAATTTTGTTGTCCTGGCACATATAGAGACATACAAGCCAGATGGTCTATGGAAATTGTACTTAACTCTAACGAGTTGAAAGTATACATTCAAGAGATAAAACATTGAAGAGATAGAACATGCAAGGTAGGAACGAAAATTTCAAACATAGCAAGTCACACTACTGGAAATATCGGAAATTTTGAACATAGCAAAATGAATTATATAGTTTCAAAAATTAAATGGCACTCTACAGGCCACGTGTCATTTACTGCATGGATACCACCTGTGCTTCATGTTGCTTGTCACATCTCCGTTGCAGTTTCCATCTGCCTCCGCTACTTTTTCCCCATCCCTATACATTTATTCCCAATTCAACCCGACAAGAACTATGCTGCCATACAACACTTGCTAATTTCATGAACTTTTTATTCTACCACAAAAATAAATTATGAGTTGAAGCTTCTAGGAACATTGTTGGAAATCATGTTTTAGCTTCATCATCCTATATTTGCTTGAAATAGTTTTTTGTTTTATTCATGCATCTTGTACCTTTCTATTATCTTCAACATTAAACTTTGACATAAAAACTTATGTTTTCGGTTCATCATCCTATATTTGCTTGAAATAGTTTTTTGTTTTATTCGTGCATCTTGTACCTTTCTATTATCTTCAACATTAAACTTTGACATAAAAACTTATATTTTGTTCATGAAAACAATATAATAAACTAAGTTGGTTGAGTGATGTGACTTGTGAGATGATGTGTGCATGCTTGGGCTCCTTTTTTCGTGTTACCCGTAGTCATATACTTATTTCATCCTAATCATATTGTCATACGCTTGATATTCTTCTTCCATCCCTTTCGTGGTCTTAACACTTATTTAATCTCACTTATAAATTTGATATTAATATATTTTATTTATGAAGTAAGCTTTCCATTCATACATTTTATTTATGAAGTAAGATCTCCCTTGACTAGCATGTTTCTTTTGAAAGAAAAATTATGTTGTGCTTTCCCAATGGATTTGAGGCTCTCATGATTTGAAATTTCATTTGTTTTAATGAGAAAATTTATATTTGAAAATGGATCATGATCATCTAACACCACTTCCTTTCTTATCCAAATCATGGTTTATGTATAGTTGATACTTTCTCAAAGTGAAACGAACTCTAATACCACTTGAAGGGATGTAATCACATATACACATAATTGCATAAAAGTTATATTATTTAATTCCTAAGTATGGTATAAGTTGCATGACTATTTTTTTTAGGTGGGGAAAACTTAAAGTAAGCAATAGAGTTCAAATTCGTTATAACAATATGCTTATGAACTCAACATATCATTTAGGAAAATATAATTTAAATAGGGAAGATAATACTTCATCTCACAACAAACTTTCTTATGAAGCATAATTTTTTATAACACTTATTATTTATAATTATTCATTAATTAAATCTAATATTTATATTTAATTTAATATATTAAGCCATATTTTATTATTCACCATTGCTTTAAAAAATTAATTATATAAGTTTGAGATGGATTTAACACAGTAAACACTTTTTTTTTCACGTAGAAAAAAGCAGTTTCATTGTTATTCTATTCAGAATCAAATGAAACTTTCAAAATACATATGGATCCATATATGTCTTGACAGATTGATAATGGACATTGCTATCTGCTACTATTGCCTTCAAAACAAAATTGCTTCAATATACAAAATGTAAAAGTTCATATCATCACTATATAGTTAACAACTAGCTCTATAAGACCAAAGTGTGAATTTGTCAATTGAACAAAATGTATCTATCTACTTGAATGAATGCTCCTTGAAAATGTTCCTCAAAATACAACCATCCAATAGTACAGTTCAGGGCCTTTTTGGAAACTTGATCAACAACAGAGTTAAAGATTGAGTCCTTCGAAACTATCTTTTAACCTCCAGATTTTATCTTTCCATGGACTGAGATAAAGCAGATTCAGGTTTCCCTTCCCTTTTATCCAATCTATTTCCACCTTGGAATCTCCAGTGACCATCATCATGTTTATAGATAGACTAGTTGCAAAGTGTAAAAGGCCCCACGGGCCCAATATTTCTACTTTCATATTGCTTCCTTCACCACCAACAAAGTGAGCTTTATAGAAACTCATTTTATTACATAAATAATTTTATCCACTGGTCTTTCTACGCTCGATCTCTACTCCCCGAAAGTTGCTACGTTTAAGAAATAAACCAATACCACAAAAACCTCCATTAGCAGCGCCATCAAAGAACCCAATAGGAGAATCATCAAAATAGACTAGATGTATGAAATCTAGCTTATCCATTTCACAGTCTCCTTGGAATTCTTGAATTGAAAGTAGGATTTTTGTGGCAATTTTTGAATCTTGTCTATTCCAATTCTCAAATAAAATTTTATTCCTATATTTCCAAATTCCCCATATCACTAGAAAGGGAATTTTTCTCAACTTAGGATAGTTTATGAACCAATCTAAAAGATTTTCTTCTAAAACATGATCTCCCCAAGCATCTGGAATCTTCAAGAAAAAAAGGATATCTTTCCAAATAGATTTTGAAACAACACAATGCATGAAAAGATGAGAGGTTGTCTCTTCAACATTAAGGCATAGACTCCATGTTGAAAGTTTGATCCCTCCCCTTCTTCTATAGTTAGGACCTGTAAGAATACAATCCATCAAACATAGCCAAATGAAACAAGTAATTTTTCCTGGGACATTAACTTTCCAAATATTCTTATACCACCATCTATTATCCTCTAGAATATTAGAAAAAATTGTGGACTGATAAGCTAATTTAGCAGCGACAGAGCCCTTCGCTCTATTCCAAGACCAAACAAGTTTATCACTAGAATTATTAAAAGAGATACCACTGCTCTGCGGCATAATAAGGAAATTATCCCATTCTGTATCCATCTTACTCGATAGCCTAAGTCGATTGGTATCAATCCAGCAAGGATTATTTCTTGATGCACAAGGATAAGTCGCATGTGCTAAAGTGAAAATATGCACATTGTTAAGATGTTTGATTAACGGGCCAGATAGAGTACAAGACAAGAATGACCGGCTTACCACTACCTACAGACCATGTCAACCATCTTTTAATAAGAGGCAGAGAATTCATGAAATTCTTCCAAATGATAGAGGCAACCGAGAATTTACTTTCATTTTTCTGGATCCAAGAAGTCAAATCGATTCCTTTGAGGTATTTATTTTTTAACATCTAAGTCCATTGTCCTTCTCCGAAAAGACCCCTCCAACAAGACTTGGTAGCTAAAGACAAAGCAAACCAATTAAGATTATGAATACCCCATCTGCCATTTTCCTTTGGCATAGCAATATTTTGCCATTTGGCTAAGTGGAAGCCGATTGATTTTCTAGCACCTCTCCAAATGAAGTTTGCGATGAGCTGTTGAATCCTATGCAGGATGGAGGATGGAATTTTAACAAGACTGAGCCAATACACAGGGAGACTTTCCAATATTGATTTTTCTAAGATGAGCCTACTGCCTAAGGAGAGCCAACAAAAGGACCATTTCCCTATTTTCTTTTCAATTTTTGAATCATCCAATTCCAATCAGCCACTATGTAATTATTCGGCTTAAGAAAGAAGCCAAGGTACTTCATACATCGTCTATACTCATAAACTGGATATTAAAATCATACCGCAATTTTACCTCCAAACTTGGATCAATATTCTAACCTAGGAAGCATGACTTTTGACAGTTAACCTCCATACCTGAAGCTCAACGAAATTTTGTTAAAATAGATTGAAATGTCATCCAGTCCTTGAAACTTGCGTCTCCTAAAATGAGCACATTGTCGACAAAAAACAAATGAGAAATGAAAGTATCAACAACAACTTTAATGCCTTTGAATGAACCTGCTTCCACAACCTTTTTCATTTGTATACTGAGGCATTCAACCACCAAAAGGAACAACAGGGGGGAAAGAGGACACCCCTACCTCAAACCTCAATAGCTCTTGAAAAAAATTGTAGGGGAACCATTAATCAATACTGCCATACCGATATTAGTTACACATACCATAATCCATTGTGTGTAACCTCCCATTTTAGACCGATCTGGATGAGTAACAACCACAAAAATTGCCAACTCACTTTGTCGTATGCCTTATTTAAGTCCAACTTAAGAATAATTGAACTTAACTTCTTAAAGTTTGCGGTGTGCAAACATTCCTAGGCTATTCCCATGGAATCAAAAATCAATCTATCTTTAAGAAATCCAAATTGTTCTTGGGATATACTTGTAGCCAGTTTTTCTTTCATACGGGAGGCTAATGTTTTGGATATCACTTTATAGAAAAAGTTACAAAGGGTTGTGGGCCTAAAATCATGAAAGGAATCTGGTTTGCTCACCTTAGGAACAAGGGAGAAAAAAGTTGCATTGAGTGCACCCGAAATATGACCTGAAACTATGGAATCCTCAACAGCCTTATGAAGATAAACCCCCATAATGTCAAAGAAAGTCTGACATCCAGCCCAAACTTTTTTCTTTAGGCATTTTACTGACAATTTCCTCAATTTCCTCTAAGGTGATTGGCTTCCCTATATCATCGCTCTCATCATCGTTGAAGAATCTGGGCACATATTTTAGAATATTTAACTGATTACGTGTGTCCTCTGCCTCTAGAGCGTTGTATTGGGATTGTAAATGCTTAAAGGAAGTCTCCTTAATCTCCTTATCGGTGGATTTGACACTTCCATCCTCATTTGTTATATCCCAAATTGTATTTTGACTTCTTCTTTGAGATGCGAATTTATGGAAGAATCTTGTATTCTTGTCACCATTGTTCAACCAAATTTCCCTACTTCTGATCCTCCATGTAGATTCTTCAATTGCAAGAATTTTATCCTTCCTTTGTTTTAGGGCCTTGAGGAGATTGAGTTCATCTTGCTCAAACACCTGCGACAGACATTTTATAAAGAGCTCTGACATTTTTTGATCAATTTGTAGAAGATCTGAATGTAGCTGCTTTTTTTTGTTTGAATGCCACTAAACCACCACTTTTTTTAACTTCCTCAACTTTGCGCACAGTAGGAGAGTAGGTGAACTATCCATCCATTTTTCCATAGAGATCCAAGTAATCCTGATAAGGGAAGTAAATTCTAGATCAGATCATCAGGTATTGTTGAATTTGAAGGGTGGGACATCTTTATGGGGAGAATATTCCATTTGTAGACATATCAGATTATGATCTGAAATAGTAGAATTTATAATCCAGGACCTATATTTACAATGACTGTTGAGGATATTCTCATCAATGAGAAACCGATCCAACCTTTTAGATATTCCATTCGCACCAGCTCTTCCATTGCACCAAGTCAAAGCCATTTGGATCAGCTGTAAATCCATTAAACCAGATGTAAGAAGAATATTAGTGAAAAAATCTGCAAAAGGGTCAATTTTGGCCGAGCTACCCCACACCTCCTAAGCAGATAGGGTAAAGTTTAAATCGCCCCCAACTATAAGACCATTTTCTTCCAGAAGACCATAATCCAAAAGGGACTGTCAGAAGCTTTCCCTATCTTTATAAGGCGCATAGCGATTCATAAGTTTAACTTCATCAGGAGAATGCTTACTTCTTCCCTCCAAATAAATACCTGCAATAGTTTCAATTCCACACAACTCAACAACTACAAGGTTCCATCCGACTAATAAACCACCCGAATGACCATTTCGATCCATTGCGACATAGTTCCATGATGATAGACACTGGAGAAAAAAGCCTTTAGCCTTATCACCATCCACCAAGGTTTCTTGTAAGAATACAATGTCAAGGTTTGTCTGTTTCAATAGAATTTTTAGGGATGTTATTTTTGTGGGACCCCCAAACCCACGTAGGTTGAAGGATAAAATGATCCTGAGGGAACTACTGAATTCGGGAAGCCTACTCTAAGGGCCGAAAGAGGAGATCTCTTAGAAATGTGGTTCGGTGAATCAGGAAGACTAGAGTCAAGGGAAAAGGCGGGAACCTGATACTCCATGGATAACTTACCAAAATGAGCCAAGCCACCTTCAACAACCCCAGGGGGATTCTTTGGAGGTCGGGGAAGAGACTTTTTCTGAATTGTCACATTGGGTCGTGCACCAGAGAGTAAAGGCAAGGTGGAAGCGAAGGAAATAGATAGAGGCGCAGGTGATAAAGTCTCGACTACCTTGGATTTGCGAGACAGAGAGCAAGTTGCAAGAGGGATGTTGATCACATTATCTGGACAGGTAAGGAATCCCGAGGCCCCGCTTTCCTCGACTAGTGGAATATTTGGGCACTCAGGGGCCTCAAAGGAAGGGGAAGAGTCAATTAAACATGTTTTGGACTATCCCAGACCATCCACAACTGACTTGTAGTTATGTTGATCAGTGGTTGGATAGTCAGTGGAAAGATCCCTACCGAAGGGGGAAACAAGATGTGTGTCACCTGGTGGGCTACGTGGACGAAGTTCAGCTCCCAAACCCTCAAAGACAGATCCGGGACGACCCTCCGGATCATTAAATTTTCTCATAAGGATGTCCCAAAAATCATCAAAGATCTCGAGAACCCATTCATGATTAGTCTTTAGGTATTCTATCTCATTGACTAAAAGCTTTGAAAAAAATGAAGGAAAGAAAAGATTCATCTTACCCAGGAAAGATTCTTTATGAAAAGGCACCTGGCAGGGTGAGTCTGCTTGTCTATCATTATCGTCTTTTTTCTCTGGATCAAGACCATGCTCCAAAAGTGATGGACACTTTGCTTTCAGATGTCCTGGTTGCCAGCAGGAGTGACAACGAAAAGGCTCTTTCCAATAATCAACATGTTGACAAATGAAGAAATCGCCAATATGAATATCTATAAAATCTGGTAATCCCTTATCAAGATCAAATTCCACCAAGACCCAAGCTAGTTGCTTATTGCACTAATGGAGCGGCTCACTATCAAAATATATAAAATTCTGAATCGAACTGGCAACGGCTTCAAAGATATTTGCAGACCATAATTCGATAGGAAAATCAAGAAGCAACATCCAAAGGTACCTCTTCGAAAAAACTTCATATAGGGGATTAAAACTAGGGTACCACCTTTTGAGCATTAATATGCCCCTACCAATAATCCAAGGAAAGATCAACACTTTTAATAAATCCCCCTCGGACGAGAAATGGAATACCAACCAGTGGTTGGACAAAAGACTAAACCTCAAACAATACCCAACCAAGGGTTTCCATAAACGAAGCACCCAGTCGGCGAGTTGAGCCTTATTCATTCTGGTGTAAAAGAAGTTACCTACTAAAGCTTTCTCTGATAAGCTCGCAACTCGATTCATAGCTACATCTCTCCTGAGAATACACTGTGAAATGGACTCCCTAACCTTCAGACTCTTATGTTTGCGATGGAGACAAGCTACACTACCGAATGAACGATTGTGCCTAGAACCAGTTGCTCGCTCAACAAATTTTCCCACAGGCAAGACTGTTGAAGAATGACTGAGGAGAAGGTTTGGAGGATATTTTAGTAAAGGCGCAGAGCAGCCAGCCCGAGGAGATGAGCCCACACACTTATTCCTGCAAAGGATTGTGTTCGTCACGTGGCTAGATCCAACAGTGCCTCCACTTTGCGTCACGACTACCACCTGTTGCACTAGATCTACAGGACAACTTTGGTGGGGGACGCCTGTCGCATTACCACAGGAGACCTAGCGAAGGAAATCATACATAAGCTTATATGTGTCATTGACTAAGAACAACCCTTCGCTGGCCCACAAGGAGTCCTCATCCTCTCACGAAGTGTCGACAGGATCTGCCATCGTGTCCCCAAACCTCTGATAGAAATCCTACACACACTTATGAGGCGTGACCGAGACTCCGCATCAAGCCCACAAGGCCTCCCCACTGCGGAAACCCTAGGCCTATACCTACCATACTGTGGAAAATTCTCTCACTCGACTATCAACATAGTAAACACCTTATTTGTAAGTTCTTCACCAAAGAAATATTTAAGAAGTTATGGGGAATCATGTAAACATATATTACAATAATAATAATAATAATAATAATCTATTTTTAAGGTCACGGCTAAGCCACACCGAATTGGTGTATGAGACCCCCTTGTTTGTGGGACAAGGGACCCCCTTCGCCCAACAATTTGACTGGTAAAGTCTACGGAGGTATACATACCCTACCCCCTCTGGATTTGAACTTGTGACCTCTTAAGAGGAAACACATATTCTTAACCATTAGGCCCACTCATACCTGTCAATCATATCGTAAATCAACAAGTCTTTGAAGATATCAGATCCTTTAAATTAGATGTTAGATATCCTCAATAGACGGTGAACAATATTTACCCATAAAAGTAGACGAGGAACTCAAAGAATTTAAACTCTAGGACAAGATCATACATTGATGTTTTAAAATCCCATATGCTCCTTTTTCTATTCTCTTACAACGTGGACGGTACATTTTCTATTGTGTTACATAAAGGATACAATGCACCTACAACCTTGGACCATGTACACGTGACACATAAAGGATGCAATGCACCTTGAATCTTGGACCATCTACACGTGCATGACCTACTTTGGGGAACGAATAACATCTATTTTTTCCTTTAAACCTACATCCATTATTTTATATCGCCGATGGACCTCGTGAATAACACCAATTCGACATTCTTTTCAATTTTTAACATCTTTTCAATATAAAAGCCATTGCAAACCCTCATGAACAATGCTTGTAGACACTATGAACCCTAGGGAAAATGCCGCGTGTAACCCATAAAACCCAGTATCTCAAAGATTGTGTAGGCGTGTCTTCCCCTGAGGCACCGCCTTTTTTTTTAATGTTTTGATCCTTGCAATGCACATATTTTTAAATACGATACTAACCTAACTTAAAATATTTTATAATGGCTTTTGAGCCCCGTCTCACATTTCTCCCCATATATATACGTTGTCTTGTCCCCAACTTCATCCAACGCATTCTTTTAGGGTTTGCCAAATCTGCGTAGTAAAAATGGGCGACTACGATTACGACGGCTGTTTCTATGGTAAGCGAAGGCCCATCCCTCGCAGAGGGCAGGTGAAGGCCGCCATTGCCGCTTCTCTTGCACGCTCTGTCTCTTCGGTCGCCTCAGGATTAACGTCTACTGTGAAGAAATCCCTCTCGCGTCGCAGATCGACATCGTTCGGTATCAGGTCGGATGCTGCTTCTTCTTTCACTAACCATTCTTTCTCGACCCACAGTCAGGCCAGTGGAACGTGCTGGGATGCCGAAGATTATGTTGAAGACATCACTGATACAAACACTGTTGGTCATCTCAGGATTTGCAATGATTGTATATAATCCAAACTTCTGTCCATATATGTGCGTTTTTTTTTTCTCTCTGGCCAAAACAATGCATACACACTATGGTTGGGAACTTCTTGTTATTATTGTAAATATCATAGTATTTGTCGACAAGCAGGACTTTGTACCAATATTGTCAAACGTGTATATCATTCTCTACTGTAAATTGGAAGGTGTTTCTTTTTCTAACTGTGCATTGAAAAAGAAAATATATTGTTATTAGTGGTTTTGAGCTCATCTTTTTAATGGAAGCCATTATGCATTTTACCTGCATTTCAAAGGTCGAGTTCATAAGCAACATCCCCAGCCTTATGGGGTATAGGGCTCGAAATTGTTTGTATGGATGGAGACGAACCAAATACCAATTATCAATCTGAAGTCACCACTACAACCTGATCGAGTTGTTTCATTCAATTTAAGGCTAACTGTGGCTTCTCTTTAAAACTTTCTAACATGTTCCTGTGTTTCTGGAAGGGTGTCCCTACATTTATTTCTTGAAGGGTATCCAATCTCGTATTGAGAGCAGTTCACATCCATAGGAAGCCTTGAACACAGACATTTCTTGAGAACTGTTCAGTATTTCATAATGAGAGCGGTTCATATCCATATGGAACCTTGAACTGATGTGTCATATGGCATTTAAATTTATACCCACTTGGCAGGATTATTTAATGTGAAGATACATAAATGCCTTTATGAAATTTGTTTATCCATTTTTCTTTGCAGTAATGAAATTTGTTTCTCTATTTTTCTTTGCAGTAACACCAGCCCCAGCCTACGTGAAAGGATGTTTTAATCAATAAAAAGTTTTGCATCGAAGATTCCATTCATTTGTGAGTGGTAGGAGCAACCCCTGCAACTCGAAAACCATCCAGTATTTGTGGACCTACTATTGTTAGTGGCAACTCATAATTGTGGACCTACTATTGTTAGTGGCAACTCATAAACCTAAAGAAGCAAACATCCGGCATATGTGGACATAATAGTTTGATTGAATGGAGAAGAAATGTGGTCTCATGGGATGTTCAATCCACCGTAACAAAGAATCCAACCTTTTTGTATGAGTCGCAGATACACTCAATTAAAACATTTAAAAAAATAATATCAGAAGAAGCAAGCATTTAATTAATATTTTCAAAGTTGAGTCATATATATGTGTGTGTGGGGCGGGGGGTTATTTATATATATACACTTATATATGAAAATTTTGTAAATTTTGTAGTTTATTTTTTTACAAAATATTTAGAAGAATAGCTAGTAACATAACGAATCTTAATCATTAGGGGTGTAGATTGATTTGCAAGTGCATTGTAAATGGAAGGAAATATGTCAAAAGGAGGTCTGAAGTTCGATTATCACCGGTTTACTGATGCCCCGCGATTATGCCAATACAAAAAAACATCTAGTTAATAAGATAACTAATGAAATAGAGATTCAAAAAATTAAGACAAGTAACTATTTATCCTAGTTTTGTTATGAGGTTATAGGTACTTCTTTTAATCTTAATGTTGGTGTCTATTGACACTATGGTCTTTGCTTTCTAGGGCCATCAAAGCTTACATTTATACAATGTCCATACTTTGTAACACTCATTTGTGTGCAAATTTCTCTTTGGGGTTGTCTTAAATTTTTGGCATTTATAATTTTCTATAGTATACGATCCTTTTCCACATTGCATAACACATGTCTACATGTGTTACTTGGATGTGAAGTGGGGATACTGTTTTCTTGTTTAGGTTCCTCTATTTTCTAAGTGTCCCTTCTCTCTTGTGTAAATAGGTAACATGGGCCCATAGGATATAGGAAAATATAAAATGGTGTGCTTTTATAAATTTTCAAACATACACCATGAGGAAATAACACCTACTTTCTTCAAATATCTTTTCTAGCTTGATCAACCATCCCTATCCCAACACCAAGCAACACTTTCATTTGTGGCTTTCATTCTTACAAATCATTGCTTGCATCCATCACCTAGCAATTGAACCCTACCCAAATTATCTTATTTTTTCGTAAACTACACCAACACAATTTGAATATCCTCTTTCTCAAAAGATTTTTTTTTTCAAACATTACCTAAATTCTTGCTCTTCTTTTTCATCTTCATAGCACTCTCCATTGGGTAGTATCAGAGTGGATGGATCATCATCCCGGGAAGAAAATGGACTCCATCTATATAATAATATTTTACACATACTGTTGCAAAAACATGTATCATTGCTTCAAAAATGACAGTCAACCACGATGGGGGAGTGTGGGAGAAGAAGTTTGGTATTATATTTTAGTGAATATATTAACATTTTAGGATCTTCAGTCACCCTCTTGGGTAGCCATGGATTCCCTTGAGTAGATGGACTCTCCACCACCACATAACCACTTGACCTATTAAGCAATGATAATAGGAGATGGTTCCAGGACCACAAAGAACCAAGAAGTAGACTAAACAAAAATTAGTTGGATGTATAGTGAAATCAAAAGAGAATCTCGTGTATGAAGTAGTCTCTCAAATAATAGGGACACATATCTAGTATATGTAACATCACACCCTCATCTATGAGTTTGTTGGCCTTTGGCTATCTAAGGTAGCACTCAAATGGTGGATTTAATCTCACTGGAAGGTTAACGGGGTTATCAAGTTGGAGCTAGGAATAAATGGATTCTTCACAATAATTTTAACCAATACAATGGATAAAGATGCGATTTTTTTGAAAAATATCCATACTTCTTCAACTTGGAGGGGCTTCATTTTTGTTAGTGCATGGAAAAGTTACCATCAAAAGAAGAATACTTTTTCGAATCCTAGATTTGGATATGAATATAGTATCTATCACATAATTTTGGGAAGAGGAAACCCAAGCTAGAATTAGAAATTCTCTCATGAACTATGTTAAGTTCTAAAAAATTACAAGAAAATGTAATTAGACATATTATGAGTGGGCCCAATAATTAAGAAAATGTGTTTTCTCCTTGGATATCATAGGTTCTAATCCGATGGGGACATGTTGAGAGGGAGGGTTTAGGAAATGTACACATTCATAAACTATGTAGCCAAATCATTATGTAGAGGGTGTACCTTGTCCTATAAACAATGAGGTCCTTTATATGTCAATTTAACCTATGGCTAGGTTGTCACCTTAAATTATATTATTATTATGATTATTATCTAGGAACAAACCCTATATTATGAACATGTTCATTTTTTGTGTAGGATGTGTCATCATCATAGCCATCTATGTAGAGATTATCATAGGAGTAAAGCATTGAGAAAGGGTTCAAAATAATCAATAAAGGATAAAGATGGATTTACCCAAGTCCAAGGGAACATAAAATCATCATGGAAAATACAAATCCGATGGTCTAAGAACAACTAAAGGTATCCAACCAATTTGAAACCTTGAAAATGTCTAACAATAACAAATAGGAAAAGAGAAAACAATCAACTAGTATTAAAAATACTAGTCTCACAATAGTAATGAAAATCACTTTAGATACAAGAATCAACTAAATAAAAATTGTTGAGTAGGAATAACTTTATGGAAAAAAAACATGATATAGTATAAGTGAAGAAAGATAAGAGAAACAACAACCAAAACTGTAAAAAAACATGTAAGGGGAAGATCGAGTCATAAGAGATACAAGAATCAACTAAGTAGTTTTTTTTTTTTAAGGATAAAAATAACTTTATGAAAAAAATATGATATAGCATAAGTGAATAAAGACAAGGGAAGCAACAAACAAAACTATAAAAAGCATATAAGGGAAAGATCAATTCTTAAAGGAGAGTGAAATAAACATGCAAGAAAAAACGTCTACCACAAAGTATTTCAAAGATAAGGAAATGAAGGAAATAGATATAATGCAATTTAAAACCAAATACGGTAAAGAGTCCAGTGTAAATGATAGTACAAAGGCACACTTATTAATACTCTATAGAGATGATACAAATAGAGGGACACTTATTAATATTTTATAGAGAGATGATACAA
>SNQJ01S0052694.1:28619-45557 GCA_010110895.2 Picea sitchensis | reverse complement strand
AAAATAGGTAACAATGTTCATTTGAGAAATGTCTTATATGTACCTGGTTTAGAAAAGAATCTTGTATCCATATCTTGCCTAGAAGACAAAGGAAACATAATAGCCTTTGTAGATGGAAAAGTATTATCTTGGCCTAGAGACTCTAGCATAGAGAATACTAGAGTTATTGGAACCCGTGAAGGAATACTATACAGACTACTAGAACTAAATGATGAAGCCCTTGTACATGATGAAGTCAATCCAAATGAACTTTGACATAGAAGGTATACTCATATCAACTATCAAGCATTACCATTCCTCAAAAATATGGTTAAAGGAATACCAGAACTATAGTCTACACATGAAGGAATTTGCAAAGGATGTGCTCTTGGTAAGAATGTTAAGAAACCATTCTCAAGAAGCAATAGTAGATCTAAGGACATTCTAGATCCAATACATTCAGATGTTTGCGGTCCGATGCCAATCAAATCTCTAGGAGGTTCTCTTTACTATATAATCTTCATAGATGATTACTCGAGAAATACTTGGTTATATCTCTTGAAGACAAAGGATGAAGTATTCAACAAGTTTCAAGAATTCAAAGCAGAGATAGAGAACCTCACAAATAAGAAAATCAAGACCTTGAGAACAGATAATGGAGGAGAATATACATCCAAGGAATTTATTTCCTTTTGCAAATTGACAGGGATTAGGAGGGAGCTAACTGTTCCTCATAATCCTCAAAAAAATGGTGTAGCAGAAAGGAATAACACATCTATTGAAGAAACTGTGAAGGAACTATTAAACGATCAAGGTTTATCTATGTACCTATGGGGAGAAGCAACCATGACAACAATATATGTTCAGAATAGAATTCCTCACTGCATATTGAAGGATATGAATCCAAAAGAATCCTTCTCGGGAAAGAAACCTAATGTGGATCACTTAAGAATCTTTGGATGCCCTGTTTACTTTCACATTCCCAAGGATAAAAGGAATAAATTAGAACCCTCAGGAAAGAAGGGAATATTCATAGGATATAGTGAATCATCCAAGGCCTATAGAATCTATATCCCAAAACAACATAAGATTGAAGTCAGCAGAGATGTAACCTTCAATGAAAATATGGCTTTCAAGAAATCCATAGAAGAAACTATAGAAGAATAAGAGTATGAAGACCCTATTGAAGAAAGCACATGTCTTCCAGAAAGTCAGAATGAAGAAATAGAACAACTAGATCATCCGATGCAACCATGTGAGACTATTGATTCAGACACTGTACCCAAAACCAAGAAACAACCAACTTGGCTTGAAGCTACTCTACAAGAAGCAGAAAGACTCAAATCCCCAAGTGGCACCTTCAAAAAAAGAAAGAAGCCCAAGAGATTCTCCAGCTATGCAACATGTATGACAAAGCTTCTAGACGAAGAACCCACGACTTTTGAAGAGGAAACTCAGAAGAAACAATGGAAAGAATCCATGAAAGAATAACACCAATCCATCATGAAAAATGATGTATGGGAAATTGTGCCTAGACCTAAAGAAAAATAAGTAGTAATTTCAAAATGGGTCTATAAGATAAAACATGCAATAGACAAAAGCATGGACAAATATAAAGCAAGGTTTGTATCTAGAGAGTTCTTCCAGAAGGAGGGAGAAGACTATGATGCAACATTCACTCCTGTTTCCATATTTACTTCTATTAGAGCCATTGTGTCTCTTCCTGCTTCCATGGGATGGAGTTTACATCAAATGGATGTAAACGAAAATTTCCTCAATGGAGAAATCAAAGAAGAAGTATACATTGAACAACCTCAAGGATTTGAAGTACATTCCAGAGACACTCATGTTTGCAGAATAAAGAAATATTTATATGGACTCAAGCAAGCTCCAAGAGCTTGGTATGCCAGAATAGACAACTACCTAATGAGACTTGGTTTCTCCAAGAGTCATGCAGATCCAAATCTTTACTACAAAGTCGTGAAAAATGCACCTGTGATTTTATTGCTATATGCCGACGATTTATTCTTGACATGTGAAGAGTCTCTCATCGTCCAATGTAAAAAGGAACTAGCCTCTGAGTTCGATATGAAAGATATTGGTCTCATGCATTATTACTTGGGACTAGAAGTATGGCAGAAGCGTGGTGAATTATTACTTGGACAAGGAAAGTATGCAATGAAGATTCTTCATAAATTTGGAATGATGGATTGCAAATCCACGGACACTCCTATGACCACAAATATAAGAAAAGTAAGAGACTCAAATCCCGATTCAGTAGACCCATCCCTATATCGACAATTAATTGGGTCATTGATGTATTTGGTAAATACTCGACCAGATATTTGCTTTTCTGTAAACACACTAAGCCAGTTCCAGGTGGAACCCAGACATGAACACTGGATAGCTACAAAGCATGTTTTAGATACATTCGTGGGACACTAAACTATGGTTTAAGATATATTACATCCATCGATATACAACTTCATGGATTCACAAATTCAGTTTGGGCAGGAAGTGCAGAAGATAGAAGGAGTACTTCAAGAATGTGTTTCAACTTGGACTCCACTATGATATCTTGGGGCAGTAGGAAACATAAGTCTGTCCCACTCAGCATAGAAGAAGCAGAATATATCATAGCATGTGAGGCATGTACAAAAGCAATATGGCTGAGAAAGTTGATTTCTGGAATATTTGATCAGGTTCCAGATTTGACCATAATATACTGTTACAATCAGAGTTGTATAAGGCTATCAGAACACCCAATGTTTCATGAACAGTCGAAACACATTGAGATAAAATACTACTTTATTCCAGATAAAGTCCAGGAAGGAGAAGTGAAGCTCCAATATATCCCCACAGATGAGCAGAGAACATATATCTTGACCAAGCCTCTGTCCAGAATAAAGTTTGCATACTTACGAGACAAGTTGGGGATCGTGGAAATAACTACCTTAGCTGAAAAGGAAGAGATGGCTCTCTAGGTTGGGAGGGAGCATTGATATATCATTGATTTATGGACAATCATTTTCCAGATTGGAAAATGGTCCAGCATGGGCAGTTCCTTTCTAGTTCAGAGAGTGGTTTGAGATTTCTGATGGACAAGCATTTTCCAGTTCAGAAAATGGTCCAGATCGAATGGTAATTTTCGTAATGAAAATGGTTCGATGGATTGTTGATGTACCATAGACATTGATTCCCCTTGTGGCTAGTGTGGGGAAATGGTCTAGGATAGTATTTCTTCTTGACAATCATTCTCAGTAGTGTTCAAGAAGACTAGTCCGCCTCGCCGGACAATCATTCTTTTGAAGCTCACAGTTGTGAGAAGTTTTGAAGGATGGTCCATTTTGGAGGTTGGTGCAGGACAAACATTTCCTTAGGAAATGGTCTGAATAGTCATTCTTTAGGGTAGGTTCATTCTCTCTAGGTTTCACTTTGTTTAGTGCCGGAGGAATGGCCCAGATAGGTGAATGGTCCAGGTTCAACAATCGGGGACAGACATTCCCTAGGGAAGACTCATTCTCTCTAGGTTGCACTTTGTTTTGTGTCGGAGGAATGGCCCAGCTAGGTGAATGGTCCAGGCTCATAAATCAGGATGGTTATTCTTCTATGCTTGAGAAGAATAGTCCATATAACTCATCGTTGATGTTTTACTCTCTGAGGGCAGATGCTCTTCCAGATCTCACATATGTGAGTGGAAGAATGGCCCATATGACTGAGTTTATATCATGATATTGTTTCTGCAGGTTGATATCATATGATATGATTTCTATGGAGACTGTATGTCTCTAAATAGTAGAGGTATGCTAATGTGGTGGATATGTTCCATTGGTTTTGACTATGTGTGACAGATTGAGTAGTTGTGTACTACTATGGATAAACACAGTTGTGTTCTATCAGATGACATTGTACTAGTTGTCATGGAGATTATCCAGTTGGATAATGATGACGATGCTCGTGATTTGATTATAAGATAGCCTGTGTGGCTATCATAGAAAACGATTCCCCTTGTGGCCAGTGTGGGGGAATGGTCTAGGACAATCTTTCTTCTTGATAGTCACTCTCAGTAGTGGTCAATAAGACTGTTCCACCTCGCCGGACAACCATTCTTTCGAAGCTCACACTTGTGAGTAGTTTCAAAGAATGGTCCATTTTGGAGGTTGGTGCAGGACAATCATTTCCATAGGAAATGGTCCAGACAGTCATTCCCTAAGGCATATTCATTCTCTCTAGGTTGCACTTTGTTTAGTGAAGAAGGAATGGCCCAGATAGGTGAATGGTCCAGGTTCAGCAATCAGGGACAGGCATTCCCTAGGGGTAGACTCATTTTCTCCAGGTTGCACTTTGTTTAGTGCCTGAGGAATGACCTAGATAGGTGAATGATCTAGGCTCAGAAATCATGACATTTATTCTTCTATGCTTGAGAAGAATAGTCCATATAACCCATCATTAATGTTTTACTCTCTGAGGGAAGATGCTCTTCTAGATCTCACAGATGTGAGTGGAAGAATGGCCGAGATGACTCAGTTTATATCATGATATTGTTTCTGTGCAGGTTGATATCAGATGATATGATTGTTATTGAGACTGTATGTCTCTAAACAATAGAGGTATGCTACTGTGGTGGATATGTTCCACTAGTTTTGACTATGTGTCATGGATTGAGTAGTTGTGTACTACTATGGATAGACACATTTGTGTTATATCATATGACATTGTACTAGTTGTCATGGAGATTATCCAGTTGGATAATGATGACGATGCTCATGATTTGATTATAAGATATCCAATGTGGCTATAGTGATGCCACCAGTTGAATGGTCTGTTTGTGATCAAGACCATTATCTGTTATACCTTCCTAGCTAGGAGGGAGTGTTGATATTATGGTAGCTGCGAGAAGTATTAACCTCCATTTGTGACCTTTGACAAGATTCGAATATTCCAGAAGAAAGAAACGATTTGGATATAACCCTAGAAGAGAAGTCGACTAAAGGAAATATTATATACTAAGTAGTTAGCACCCAGAATGAGAAGTTAGCCCAGACAGTCTGGCAGAAGTAGTATAAATATAGGAGGTCAGTCTTCATTTTAGCCAGAATTATTAGAACTACATAGGTACACTTGTGCACACTGCAGAAGGCTAGTTGTGCACAAGTCTGGGGAGTAGCTGCTGCCGACAGTTCTGCAATCTGCATTTTTGGTTTTTCTATGTTGGACTCTTTGATCAATTTTGGTTATCTTTGCTTGGTGCATTAGCCTTGGTTGGCTATTGGTTTTTTGCTAGAAATTCTTCTCTCTGTCAAGGTCAAGGTGCTCTGGGGGTGGCATTAATGCCTATGGTTGGGTGACAATATTGCTATATTGTCTATGGTTAAACGATCACATCCAATATTCTAATAGGAACATGGCAAGTATTTATGCATCCTTGGACAACAAGCAAGCAAAATATCAATCCCCCATGATCGAAGTGGAAGGTAAGATTGATAACCATCCCATAATAATTTTAATTGATTTTGGAGCTAGCCATAGTTACATAAATGCTAACATTGTTGAAAGATTTCACTTGCAAAGGAGTAAGCATAAGAAATCACGGTTAGTTCATTTAACCACAACGTCTAAGAGGAAGATCAACAAGTTGGTTAAAAATTGTCAAATAGACATGAATGAACTCAACCCAAAGGTAGATGTAAAAATCATATGATTGTCTAATTGACATGGATTGGTTGGAAAAGAACCATGCTATCCTAGACTATTACAACAAGACAATTACATGTCTTGATGAAGAAGGGAAACAAGGCAAGATTCAAGGAATTCCGAGAGCTATAACTGTTAGAGAAATTTCAACTGTGCAATTGAAGAAGAGTTTTAGAAAGGGATGTCAGATTTTTGCAGCCCACATGAAAGAGGCAGCCAAAGATAAAGTGGTAAGCATTGAATACCATCCGATCTTAAAGTATTTTGAGGATTTTTTTAGAGAAATTCCAGGATTTCCATCAAAGAGATACATTGATTTCTCTATTGGTTTGGTGCCAGGAGATGCCCCAATGTCCAAGACATCATACAAAATGGGCACACCAGAATTGAAGGAGTTGCATATGTAGCTTGAGGAGTTGTTAAAGAAGGGGTATATACGCCCAAGTGTGTCACCTAGGGGAGCCCCAATTCTTTTTGTAAAGAAGAAAGATGGAACCTAAAGGCTATGCATTGATTTCAGATAGTTGAATAAGGTCACCATAAAGAGCAAATATCATTTGCCAAGGATTGATTATTTGTTTGATCAACGGAAAGGTGCAAGGATCTTTTCCAAGATTGACTTGAGATCTGAATATCCTCAAGTACGGATAAAAGAAGAAGACATTAGCTAGACCACATTAATGACAAAGTATGGGCATTATGAATTCACGATAGTGCCATTTGGACTATGAAATGCCCCAACAATTTTTATGTGTTTGATGAATGGAGTGTTTAGGGAGTACCTGGACAAGTTTGTGATTGTGTTCCTAGATGGAATTCTTGTCTACTCTAAGTCAGAAGAGGAACATGAACAAGATTTAAGAATGGTGTTACAAGTTCTAAGAGTGCATAAATTGTATACTAAACTAAGTAAGTGCATCTTTTATCAAAAGAAGATTCACTACTTGGGGCATATAATTTCAACAGTTGGGATATCAATTGATCCTGAGAAGATAAAGGCCATTAAAGGATGGCCAGTGCCAAAGAATGTGACAAAGGTTGGGTCATTCATGGGTCTTTTCATTTATTATCGAAGATTCATAAAAGGATTTTCAAAGATTGCAAGTCCAATAATTTCTTTGCAAAAGAAGAAAGTGAAATTTGAATGGACACCCAAGTGTGAAGAAAACTTGTAGCAGTTGAATGAAATATTGACAAGTGCATCGATATTGAACATTGTAGATCCAAATGAATATTTTTTTGTGCACACCAATGCATGCAAGGAAGGGCTTGGTGGAGTTTTCAGTCAAAAGGACCATGTTGTATGCTATGAGTCCAAAAAATTAAAAGAGAATGAAAGAAATTATGCTACAGATGACTTGGAGTTAGCAACGATTGTACATGCATTGAAAATGTAGAGGCATTACCTTATGGGTAAGAAATTCAAGCCAAGGAAAGACCATTGTGGTCTGAAGCATTTGTTTGGACAACCAACACTAAATGCCAGACAAACTAGATTGCTGGAATTCCTAAGTGAATATGACTTTGAAATTAAGCATATAAAGGGAAAGGAAAATCAAGTGTCCATTGCACTCAACATGAGAGCTCATGAAGTGCATATTGCAACCATCAATATGTATAGGATTGATATGAAGGATCAAATCATTGCAACAACAAATTCAGATCAAGATTATTTGAAAATAAAAGAGATATTACAACAAATTAATTTTCAACATAAATTTAATTCTTATGAGCTCAAAGAAGATGGAATTCGCATGTGAAAAGGTAAGGTGTATGTGTCGAATTCCAGTGAGATGAAAAATGCAGTTTTGAAGGGAACGCATAATGTGCGATATGCCGGGAACCTAGGATATCAAAAGACAATTGCAGCTATAAGAAGATAATATTTTTGGCGAGGAATGAAGAAGGAAGTGGCTATTTACATATCCAGATGTCTAGAGTGCCAGAAAGTGAAGACAAAGAATAGACATCCAACATGTTTGTTACAACCATTGTCCATTCCAGAATGGAAGTGGGAAGTTGTCACAGTTGATTTGATTACGAAGCTTCCTAGAACAATGAAGCAACATGATTCCATCATGGTGGTGGTGGATAAATTGACTAAGGCAACACATTTAATTCTAGTAAATACTACACACAAGACAACAAATATTACAAAAATATATATGAAAGAAATTGCTAGGCTACAGGGAGTGCATAAGGCAATAGTTTCAGATAAAGATCCAAAGTTTACATCAAATTTTTGGAAAGGTTTGTTCAAGGGATTTGGGACAAATCTAAATCTTAGTACAATGGATAATCTAGAGTCAGATGGGAAAACAGAAAGGACCAACATGATAATTGAGGACATGCTTTGAATGTATGTGATGGATCAACCATCAAAGTGGGAATATTATATTCATTTATTTGAATTTTAATACAATAATGGGTATCAAGCCTCATTGAAAATGGGTCTGTTTGAAGCATTGTATGGCGGAAAATGTAACACACCAACAAGTTGGGATACTCCAACAAACAGAGCAGTTGTTGGGCCATAATTGTTAAAGGAAATGGAAGATAATATGGAAAAGATAAAGAAGAATTTAAAGGCTTCCCAGGATAAGCATAAAATATATGCAAACAAGAACATAATTTTCAAAGAATTCAAAGTGGGAGAACATGTATTCTTAAAAGTAAAGGCAAAGAGAAGTTCAATAAGATTAGGAAGTTGCCCAAAGTTAGCAGCAAGATATTGTGGACCTTTTGAAATATTAGAAAAGATAGGGCCAATTGCATACATGTTAGCATTTCCTTCATCCATGAGAGTGCACAATGTATTTCATGTATCATTATTAAAGAAATTTGTGCCTGACCCTAACCACATAATTGATTGGAATGTGATCTAGGTGGAGCACGAAGGGGATTTCCGGGTGGTACCAGTATGCATCCTGGACATGAAAGTCAAAGTTCTTAGGAACAAATCCACAAGGATGGTAAAGGTTCAATGGGCCTGCTACAGTCTTGATGATGCTACATGGGAGCATGAAGAAAACATGCGAGCAAAATACCTACAAATTTTTGACAATTTTGAAGAAAATGGAATGCAAGACTCCATTTTGAGTAGCTAGAGTTCCAGAACCACATCTTAGAGTTCTAACCAACTATGTTGGTGACCTTGATAAAGAAATGGCTCATTCCTTAGGTTAGCCTTGATAAACGGATGGTACATCCCTAATAAACATATGGGACATCTCCTGGGTTTTCCCTGATAAACGAATGGTGAATTTTTTGGGTCAGTGAGTTGAGAGGAACATGAGATTATGATTGGAGCTGATGCTGGAGTTATTAAATTGTAGAATTTTTATTTCTAAGTATTGTGATGTAAATTTACATATATATGTATATCAACATAGAGTGCACCGAGGATGATACACAATTGAATGGGAGGGGGAATGTAACATCCCCACTATAATCCCTAACTTAATTAATTCTTATGTAGATATAATGTGTGGCTATGGACAAATCGATGTAATATACAAATTGTATTTCTATGTTTTAATAATAAAATGTGATGCCAAGGAAATGATGAGCCGCATAAGAGAGTTATTTCCTGGCCTTGACGATGAAGAAGTGCTTGATGGACATATATTTGAAGAAAGTTACCAAGAATATCCCGCTGAAGATTCGAATGAGACATTTGATGAAGAAGAAGCGCCTGTATCTTCCCTTCCATTTGATGAAGACATCTAGGCCTTTGATCCTCCGTCACATCAAGAAGACAACATCACGAGTTATAATCCTTTTGAAGATCTTGATAACAATTTATTCCGTGACTTTGGAAGTGAAGAGGTGTTAGTGGAACCCTTGGGTGCGACAGATCTTTTTGAAAAAAAGGCACATCAATCACTCTCCATTAAGAATCAATCCTAGTGTGATGAAGAGGCGATGGAGGAGCATTCCCGTGAAGAGAAAAAAAAATATTGATCAAGTGAAACATGTTGAGGCATCATTATCTTTTCTCCCACATGATGTAGTTGAGGTTGTCCAACCACGTTCTCCTCCTTTTCATGAAGTTCAAGAAGCAACTAGCCTCAGTGATGAATACAAGGAGAATGTTCAAGATGTCCATGCCCCTAATCATCCTGCACACAAAGACAAAGAAATGGTTACTCTTGTTGATAGTCTTGTGAGAGAACCTTTACATATGGCTGATGAGAATATAGAAACTTTCATACAGACTGGCAGACATAGGCGGGATTTTGGTCATCTCATTTTCGATAGAAACCCCATTTATGACATTGAGGGTAGCCCTCAAGAAAATATGTTTGAGTTGTCATGTTCAGAGGACTACTTTTCATGTGTATATGATTAATACATTTGGGAGCTTGATGATGACATGATTACATATTTATTCAGGGACACTCAACTGCTTTCATCCTCAATTTTGGAGGAATACCAAGTCGTGGCCACCTCAGAGCGATCATAGTCTCATTATTCAAAGATGAAGTATTTTCATCTTGGATATTTTCATAAAGATTCGCAGGTGAAGAGACAATGTTTTTCTACACCTAAGCTTGTCCCTTACCTCTTACCCTCTCCTCTAAGAAACCATGAAATATTCTTCTAATCTCTCATTTCTTCTCATTCCTCAATAAGCAGTGAGTCTTCATCCATGGATGAAGGTGAGCCTTAGTCTACATATGGTATCCCCCTTTAGAGATGGATTGATCAAGCTTGTGCCTATTACTTCAAGCAAGATTCCTTGCATGATCAAAGCATCGAATATTCTTTCCAACATTATTTCCTCCCTCCCACCCATCTCCATGAGTTTCATTTCATTTCATGATTATATATCTACTTATTCTCATGATCATTACATGCTTGACTTATCTTTGTTATTTTACATAATCAAGCATAGGAGGAGATACTTTGATGGGGCGATCAACTGGTTGTACTGGTTGTATGACTTCACCTGACATCACCCATCACCTGATCTTCAGGGCCCCAAGGCCCCATGCAAGTAGGTAGGTCATCTTTCTTTCCTTCCATTTCACATCTTGGTCGCTCATATTAGTTTAGATGCATTTCATATTTCATTTTTCTCTACTTGCATATTGATTTCATGTTTAATTTATAAATTTTCAACAAAAAAAAGTGTCGAAAATTTTCTTTTCTAGATTAGCTTATATATATATATATATATAAAGGGTGATAGCACCACCCTAGATGCTCTGATCCCTTTTTCTGAGTTTTGGCAAGAACATGTCTACCAGGATATGGCACGGTTCTCATGTATTCTACGACGAGCACATGTCCCCAAGTAGGAGCCAGATGTTATCCCCATGTTGTGAGATAACTAAGGAGATTATGTCTCGAGGCCCTCAGGTTGCAGATATGGAGTGTCGAGAGACTACATGACTAGTAATATCCTTTTTCATAGATGGAGACCCTTCTCACCACCATAGAGGTCGTAGATTTTCAAATAGTATTTATCAACACCAGCTAGATTTTGAGAGGTAATGGGCCTTGCTCCATGACGTACAAGTTAGATATTATGGTGAGTGTCATTTCAATATTTGAGGCATTTGAGTATGTTGTATATTAGACTGCTTTAGATTTCATGATATATGCTTGGACATTATGCCTTTTTCCCCGTTTCACCTTGGTGGTTGACATTGTGCCCTAGCAAGTGGTATTCCTTGGGGATGGGTTTTCTACTAGGAACTCCCTTGAAGAGCCATCGTATCATTCCCAACCATACTTACCACTTTCCATCACTATTTCCCCCCATTTCCTTATCTCTTGGGATTTTTAGGGTATATTGACCCAAGAACAGGTTGTCCCTCATTCTATGGGAAGAAGGGGATGAAAGCCAAGAGGTATTGGTGTTGGGTAAGATTTTAAATCTTATATATAAAACTTCCATATGCTTCGCCCAAAGATCCCCCCCAAGAAAGCAATGAAACACTTATCTGTAAGAAAATGGGGACCCACAAGAATAATGATTAAGAATGCTCAAAGGGTTAGTTGGAGGATATGAGGTCTCATCATGAGCCAACCTATCATGTTCATGGATATATAGTGGTATGAAATTACCATCATCTGGTCACCAAGCCAGGGTAATGGCTCTTAGTTGCATGGCTGAGAGAAAGGGGGTCTCATCACGATCTGACCTTCTCATTTCCCCTAGGTGTTTGTGAGCGACACTGTCATTATTTGGACACCATGCCAGGATAGTGGCCTTCAACTTGTCCTTAAATTATGAAAGAAATAAATAATGGCAAAACAATGGGCTTGGAAAAATTGTATTGCAAACGAAGGTGCGACACACCCTCAACAAAAGCACCCATGAATGAGACACTACAACCCTTTGTATGTCATGGACTCCTTTCCCATTAAGTCTTGACTCTTAACCACTTCATCCAATTTACATATCTTAGGGAGGGATCTCTTGAAAACACTCCTTGATCTAGAGCAAGATCTACCAAATAGGACACCTCGTCAAACCTCCCATATCCAATATTGGAAAGTCACATAATGTCTTTGAGCACTTAATTGTTTGAAGGGTAATATTTGATGCACATGCTTAGGTGGCTCATTTATTGATTTTATTTACTTAACATGATGCTATAACTTGAGATACTTGGAGGGTGTGCTTACTTGTCTTTTTAGGACCTAGTTGGTGGAAAGTTTTGGAAGAACAAGTGTAGCTTGGGCTTCCTTGGGGCTGCAAGCCCACAGGTTGGATGCCATGGGTCCACATGCTGGATCACAGAGATTTTTTTTTGGATACCTAGAAGATGATGTGGAATACCTAGACCAACCCTCACATGCCAAATGATTTTCCTAGGAGAGATAAAATGTCACCTTTTTAGGCTTGACATCATCCTTAGGGGCTGGGGTTTAGTGGTGAGACATGGATGAGTGGACGTCTTGGTGAAACAAGGCTTTCATCATGAATAAGAGGATGCAAATTGATGAGAAGTGGCCTTTGGAGGCCTAACCATGCTACCCCATCTCCAACGACTTGGGCAAAGAAGAAAAATGTCCCCTAAAAGGGAGACATCACCTTCATTTTAGGGTTTTCTTTTTGTGTAACAGTAAATTTTAAGTGAATAGTTTAATATTATTTGTTAAAAGGGGAAAGATTAGGGTTGTTGAACCCTAGTCTTGTGTTTTACCCTAAGTTATGTGGAAAAACTATCTTAGTGACATTTTGTATAAATAAGAGATCATACAATCTCATTTGGACATAACTCTCCCATTGTGAGAAGTAGAGGACTTAAAATTTTCGCTACATTTGGAGTTCTTCTTGTCTCTTGTGCCATGGAATGGTTTATTTGGTTATGGTGATGATGATGAACTATCTCTTTGTTAGAAAGTAATGGATGTGATCATTTAACCATAGACAATATAACAATATTTTCACCCAACCATAGGCCGAAGCCACCCCCGAGCACCTTAACCTTGACAGAGAATCATTCCGGAAGCAAACCCTAGGCTAGATAGCCAAAAAAAAGTGGTGCACCTTTCTCCAAGGATAGCGCACCAAGCAAGAGTAACAAGAGCTAATCAGAGAGTCCAAACCATAACCAAGAGGGAGTCCAAGCCCAAACCGAAATCTGCTAGTTGCAACAACTGTAACAACATCTCTTCTCCAAACTTGCGCACATAATGGCCAATTGTAGTGCGCACAAGTGTGCTTATGAAGTTCTGAGAATACTAGCCAGAATGAAGACTTGCCTCCTGTATTTATACTATTTCTGGCAGACTTCCTGGGCTGACTTCTCATTATGGGTGCTAATTTACTTAGATTTCCTTTAGTTGACTTCTTCTCTTGGAGGCTAATAACCTAATACAAATTATCCTCTTGAGTCGACTTGTCTTCTCGGGTTATTATCCAACTAATTAGGGTTTCTTCTTGCTTCCTAGAATATTCTATTCATGTCAGGTTTACACGTGGAGGTAAATACCTCCCGCAACTACCATAATATCAACACTCCCTCCTAGCTAGAGGGGTATTGAAGGTAATGGTCTTGAGAAAAAACATACCATTTACCCGGTAGCATCAACATAGTCGTATAAACTATCTCATGATTAGATCATGAGCACCATCATCACTATCAGTGTCATCAACTGCATCATCTCTCAAAACCATACTCCATCTGAGTAATCATACATGATGTTGGATAAGTCACTCACTCCATAGAGTGACACAAGGACCATCCTTCTAATCTAGACATATGTCCTATAATAATAAATGTCCTGGACCATTTTTTGTCTGGGGAAATATTTGTCTATTGATCATCCATCTAACTGGTAATCATTTCCAACACTATTGATAGTCTTCAAGGAAATCATAATAATGTCATTCAATAGAACACAATTGTGTCTATCCATACTAGCACACAACTACAATCCAGTGGTACACTACAACACCAAGTAGGACACAGATACTTGATCAATGACATATAGTCACAATCAATGGAATACATCCACCACAGTAGCATATATCTACTTTGCAGAGACATACAATCTCCACAACAATCATATCATCTGATGTCAACCTGCACGGAAAACATTGTTATGATATAAACTGAATCATTTGGGCCATTCTTCCACTCACATCTGTGAGATATGGAAGAGAATCTGCCCTCATAAGGTAAAACATCAACGATGAGATATCTGGACTATTCTTCTCAAGCAAGGAAGAATATCTGTCCTGATTTCTAAGCTTGGATCATTCACCTATCCGGGCCATTTCTTTGGCACTAAACAAAGTGCAACATGGAGAGAATGAGTCTGCCCTAGGGAATGCATCTCCTTGATTGCTGAACCTAGACCATTCACCTATATGGGCCATTCCTCCAACACTAAAAAAAGTGCAACCTGGAGAGAATGAATCTTCCCTAGGGAATGACTCTCTAGACCATTTCCTAAGGAAATGACTATCCTGCACCAACCTCCGAAATATACCATTCTTCGAAACTTCTCACAACTATGAGATTCGAAAGAATGACTTTCCAGTGAGGCGGACCAGTCTTCTTGACCACTACTAAGAGTGACCATCAAGAAGAGAGACTGTCCTAGACCATTCCCCTACACTGGCCACAAGGGGAATCACTGTCTATGGTACATCAACAATCCATCGAACTATTTTCATTACAAAAATGACCATTTGATTGGGACTATTTTTCGAACTAGAAAATGCCTGTCCGTCAAAAATCTCAAACCACTTTCCGAACTAGAAAGGATATGCTCATTCTGTACCATTTTTTGAACTTGAAAAATGACTGTCCATAAATCAATAACACATCAGTGCTCCCGCCCAACCTGGGAGTCATCTCTTCCTTTTTCAATAAGGAAGTCGTCTCCACGAGCTCTAGCTTGAGTACGCAAACTCTTTCATCTTGCATAGAGGATTTACCAAAATATCTGCTTATCTGCTCATCTGTGGACCACTTCTCTTTTCTGGACTTCATCATAGAGAATGTAATGCTTGATCTCAATGTACTTCGGTCTTTCTGGAACGTTGGTTTTTCTGAAGGCTTCATATAACTCTGATCATTATAGTATATCATAGTTGAATTCATCTCTTTTGTTTCCTACTAGCTCATGACATTGTGGCAAGTCTCAAACTGGAACATATCCATGTGGAACTTCTTCTGTAATCGTGAGAGTTTGTCATGGATTTGCAATCCATCATCCTGGACTTCTGAGTAACCATTTTGATTTTTATCATAGAAGGTCTTTACCATGCTTCTGCTGTGCATGAGAGGCTTTGCACCAAGTTGTTTGAATCCATACAAAATGTTCTTCCATCTGCATACAAGGGTTTCTTTCTGGTATACCTCAAAGCCTTGAGGTTGCTCTACATACACTCTTTGTTCAATTATTCCGGAGAATAGTCTTTGCATTCATCTGATGTAAAATCCAACACATGGATATTGTGGAAAATATAATGGGTCATGTAGAGGTATGTTTGGTTTACTGGAACAAACAATGATCATAGTCTTCTCCCTCCATCTGGGAGAACCTCTAGTTCTGTATCTCACAATGATTACATTCATAAGTCTTCCATACACTGTTTTTCATTAGTTCCTCTGCTTGATCGCTTTTAGTGAGTTTAGATCATGCTGGTAGTCTTGTGATTCTCGACACAATGACTGGTTTTTCTAGCTTTTCCTTCTTTCTTGGAATCTTCATGTTCTTCCTCATGTTTTTCTTTAGCTCTTAGGTCCATGGAGTTTTCTATAGATTCCATGCCCTGAAGATTACAACTTATTTCTTTCATCATAGGATCATGGATGTGGATGGAAAACCAAGGATACTTTAAGGCTTCTTTTCGAAGAAGACTTCTTCTAAAGTCAAACTGAACACATGTTGCTTTTCATGGTTGCTACCATTGATGGGTACATGGATAGATACTTTATCATCTTCAATGGATCATATTATTTAGGATGATCTCCCTCCTAATCCTTGCTTCATGCATGAGTGCATGCTCATCTTTTGGAATTCTGTAATCAACTTCCTCCAACTAAGATCCCATGCTTTCGTCTACATCCTTATTGCCTTTTGCAAAGTGTCATAAGTCCTTTTCCAATTTCCTCTTAATTGCTGACTTCTTTCTATTTTTACTCCTTCTAGGTTTCTTCAAGTTTGATTATGATTTCAGCTTATCTTGCAGTTGTTACTTATGTAATGGCTTCCACATGAATTGTTACCAGGGGTTGTTGATGTACTTCATTCTTTCATGTGAATTGCCTGACTTGTAGTCATTGTGATATCAATCCTTATTTTGTTGTTCTTTCATAGGTGTATTTTCTCTTTGAACATCTTATAGATATGCAAGATATGTACAGAAACTATGTAAACATGGTATGTACAAGAACTATGAAGAATATTGTTACCTTGTCTTAGAAGAAGAAGTCCGTTTTATCCTGCTTGGTCTTCCTTGAGGGTTTCCTTTCTTCGACAACTGATGCTTCGTGTGTATCCTTCCTTTTATTTAGCTCAGAACAATGATTCTTGTAGTGACCATATTTTTGACAGTTGAAGCATTGTATTTCTGACATATCTTTCTCTTGATTTGGCTTCTTCCTTGAGACAAACTTCCTTTTGTTCCTAAAATTCTTGAATCTTGCTGTGAAGGATTGATCATCGTATTTCTTTTGAGATTTCTCTTTTGCACCAACCTTGATTCTTCTTGTGCACAACAAGTCCAAAGTTCTTCAAATGTAGGATACTCCTTCCTTGTGTTCATGCTTGCGGCAAATGCATCCCATG
>SNQJ01S0052694.1:0-28569 GCA_010110895.2 Picea sitchensis | reverse complement strand
TTGTGTTCATGCTTGCGGCAAATGCATCCCATGTCTTGGGAAGACCATTGAGTACTATATTTACCAGTTCCTTCTATGAAATGATCTCTTCAATAGCTTGTAGTTGATATCTTAACTGAGAGATTCTTACAAAGTATGATGTTATGCTGTCATCATCATTCATATTCATGTCACATAACTCATTTTTTAGACTCATTACTTGTCCAATGTTTCTGACTGAGAAGAGGTTTGTTAAGGCATCATACATCTTCTTAGACGAATCAAGATGGGAGATGTAGGGTATCAACTGGTCTTTTATAGAATCCACTATGATAATCATGGCATTGATGTCATTGTCTTTGAACTTCTCCACAACTGCAACATTCTTTGGTTCCTTCTCTTTTCCTTCTTCAAACTCTGGTTCCACAATATTTCCTTTCACAATATCCAACACTTTATTCTTGGCACAGATGAGATCAATCCTTGTCTTCCATGCTTTGAAGTTAGAAGCCCCTTCTAACTTGTTTTCCGACTTCATAGAGTAAGTCATGGATGCTTTGACTTGGTCAACCCTAGATTTGACCAAAAAATCAAACTTGACATCTTAGCTTGCTGAGAGTACTAGGAGATGTGATAGGATAGGGCGCACTAGTCTATCCATAAATTAGGTCAATTGCTTCATTTAAGGTTTCTCAACAAGAGGTTTAGGGTTTCGTTGTTGCATTAAAAACTGGCTACAACTACAACTGCAACTACAACTGAGCAAATCCTCCCAATCTATCTTCCTATGATTAGACTATCCAAAGATAGTGTGGGCCCATAACTTGCTAGAAAGTAATGGATGTGCTCCTTTAACCATAGACAATATAGGAATATTGTCACCCAACCATAGGTCGAAGCCACCCCCGAGCACCTTAACCTTGACAGAGAATCATTTTGGAAGCAAACCCTAGTCTGGATATCCAAACAAAGGTGGCACAACTTTCTCCAAGGATAGCACACCAAGCAAGAGTAACACGAGCTGATCAGAAAGTCCAAACCATAACCAAGAGAGAGTCCAAGCCAAAACTGAAATCTATTAGTTGCAACAACTGCAATAACAACTCTTCTCCAAACTTGCACACAAACTGGCCAACTGCAGTGCACACAAGTGTGCTTTTGCAGTTCTGAAAATACTGGCCAAAATAAAGACTAGCCTCCTGTATTTATAATATTTCTGGCAGACTGCTTGGGCCAACTTCTCATTCTGGGTGCTAATTTACTTAGTATATAACATTTCCTTTAGCCGACTTCTTCTCTTGGAGGCTAATAACCTAATATAAATTATCCTCTTGAGCCAACTTGTCTTCTAGGGTTATTAGCCAACTAATTAGGGTTTCTTCTTGCTTCCCAAAATATTCTATTCTTGTGAGGTTTACACGTGGAGGTAAATACCTCCCGCAGCTACCATAATATCAACACTCTTGGAGGTCACTTCTAGCTTATTGTAGTGGTTTACATTGGCATGTTAAAGGCTTTTCTTGGATTGGTATGCTTATTTACTTTGTTATTATCATTAGTAATTCAAGTTAAGGTTTTTTTGGCTAAGGTTAGATAGGGAGTATAAACACATACACTCCTATCCTAGTTTCCACCATAATCGTTAAGATTTAAAATTATTTGCAAAGGTTTTGGTTAAGGAAGTATAAGGATATACACCCCTTAATTTCAAACCCTAACTAGGTTACTTGCCTTGGGGAATAAGAGTATTTATACCCCCAAGGATCTAGTAGCCCTAGCTCTTTCTTTAATACCCCATGTTAGTCTCTAATTTTGTCTTGGTTTAGTGAGAAACCCTTATTCTAAACCCTTCTTCCCTACACTTCAATTTCTGTTTCCAATTGATTTCGATCTTTGTTTTTAGTGTCTTATGGTTTGCATTTCAGTTTTTGAATATTTTATTCAATTTTGAAATTGAAAGACATGGTTTTAAACGAGGTGTCACCTTATATGCCTATTTGAACTTCATAAATTCAAATTTTGCTAAGTCATTAATAACGCTACGAGAATAAGGCTATTCTCGTAGCGCCAAAATTATCATGCCTTGATACGTGCCTGTCATCTAGATTTCGTTATGATGACATGAATCGTGGTCTGAGAGTTCGCGTGTGTCCACAATAGCTTGGAATCATTTACTGATTCAAACCGTTTCATAATCCGATTGCTTTGTACCCATGAAGGTCTCATTTTAAAACACCCAATTCTCAATGATCATTATATTATACTTGTCTGATTTTGCTGAATTTAGGTGTAGGTATTTGCTCAGAGGAACGTTATACACTAACATATTGCAGGTGGAAAATTCAGAACCCAAGGGTGCTAGTTACAGAAGCCTTGGAGCTGGTTCATGCAATCTTCAAACCCTAACGCACAAGTCAAGCCAAAGACTAGCACCACACCGAGCCACAACAAGGAGGAGTTATCCTGACTGAAGACAATTTGTCTTATCAATAGAGACCATTGCCATCCATTCTCAAAGAATTAGTTTTTTCAAATAGAAGTCATTGCCATCTGCTCCGATAATTGGCATTCATCATGAAAGTGAAAGATTGCCTCTGGTTGAAACCTGTCCACAATACCATCAACAACAACGTGCAAGCCCAGTCGAGTCATCATGAGATATCAAACACACAGAATGCCCAATTGTACGCCAATTTCATGGAGAATATAGAGTGAACATTCGGGCATTGTGGTTATTGACAACATGGGAACACAGTACAAAGGGTTTCCATCACCCAATAATTGAGCTCAAAATCCAAATCATAGTCGGTTCCAGGTTTTGCGAATGTTTAAATGGGTTTGACATCATGGAAAACCCTTGCAGTAATTCCCCACTGCATAGCACATTGTATAAGACAACCAATAGATGAACAAGCAAAATTGCCAAGCAGAATCGCGAGCAGACTTTTGCAGCTCCTATATCATCTGCTCAACAATCGGAGCGCGAAGAATCCTGTCATATGATTGTTTCATACTTGAAGCTACAACTTGCAAATCGTAAGAGGGGGAAAGAATCATGGTTTGTCATAAGGATTCGATGAAGCAAAGCATCCAGAATCCACCAGTGATAACATTTGTTGGGAAAATATGAAGTTTTCTTACCTGCCTCCAGATGATGCCATGATATATTCATGTCAAGGGGTTTTCAGGGTTTTAGCAATTTTGAAAAAATGGAAACATGATGAGAAAACCCTCGTGGAACAGATATACTGCCCCCTGGCATCATTATCTCAGGGATAGATTTGTATCTTCGTAGATTGTGGGGTTTTCTCTGCCATGACTCCAGAAAGGTGCATCATGCATTATGATGGACCCAAATCATATTCATTTGGTCTGCTATTAGTTGCACAGGTAGACTGGAAATCAAAAGTGGTCATACAAGCAAACTTTGTTGAAATTATCAGTGAGAGATTTGTGAGAAATGATGGGATAGCTTATGAAATATTTTAGCTGTCATGCAAGTTCATGAGTGGAAAGATTGGGAAAGAGAAAGAGTTGCATGTTATTCAAGGAAGTCTTGTAAGTAGGGAACGTGAAGAGATCCAAATATTCACTGGTCAACACAAGGCTACACTTAAAGCATCCGACAACAACTCAGTTCTACATCTAGCCTATACTTTGTTTTCTTGCCTTGAAGATGAAGAACATGAACATCAAGACATGGGTAGCAGACCCTCATTACAAATCAAATGATGTTTAGTAGTGTCATAGTGATAGAATACCATTTTGAATATGCAAAACCATATCTCAAATGAAATACAAGAATGTCCCCAGTACATAAAGAATCATTAAAAGAAGAACCAGAAAAGCTACAGGAAATTCTCTGTTATTTTTACATGTTTTAGTCTTTTTCTTCAAGAGGGGTTTCAGAAAATCTGGAGATGAATTTGATGAAAAAAAAAGAGGTTTTTGTTGGGAACATTACCCTTCACAAAAACCTCTCTCAGTTTTTACACAACTATCACCATTTAAGATATTCGAATTGATCTTTGAGGGCTAATTTTCCGATAAGCTACAGGAAATACTTTGTTATTTTTTCCTGTTTTAGTCTTTATCTTCAAAATATGTTACATAAAATATGGAGAGGAATTTGATGAAAAAAAAAGAGGTTTTTGTTGGGAACATTCCCCTTCACAAAAACCTCTCTCATTTTTTACACAACTATCACCATTTAAGAGATTCAAATTGATCTTTGAGGGCTAATTTTCTGATAAGCTACAGGAAATACTCTGTTATTTTTTCCTGTTTTAGTCTTCTTCTTCAAGAGAGGTTGTAGAACATCTGGAGATGAATTTGATGAAACCAAAAGAGGTTTTTGTTGGGAACATGCCCCTTCACAAAAAAATCTTTCAATTTGTACACAACTATCACCATTTAAGAGATTAGAATTGATTGTTGGACCCTATTTTTCAGGAATTTACCAGATTTGTTTTCCTGAAAAATCTCATGGACAACAGTTGACAAGCCACCTCATCAATTCGAATTGGAGATTAGATTGGATCTTCTACTTGATTATTTGAAACAAGAAACTAAACATATATGAGGAGGTTTTCAGATCCATTTCTTTTGGATCTTGATTATTAGCTATTGTTTCTATATAAACTCTGTAGAATGAGAGGAAGGGGTCGAAAAATTGGAGACCCAAGGGACCTTTTTGTGAAGCACATTGTAAAGGCATTATGTTCAATTTGACACTTAATAGAAAAGGCATATGGATGGTTAGACCCTCTTTTTCTACTCTGTTATTTCTTTATTCATGCTTGAATTCATATTCAGATTGCAATGCTTTTGATTCTTGACTGTTAATTTATACAGTGAAAATTTTACTGTAAAGATTATTTTTCAAGTTTGATATCAAGCTGAAAATCTTGTTTCTTTATGATATTTTGAGGCAAGAATTCTGGTGAAGTTGACAAATTGAAGGCTTCACCTTCCTTTTTCTTAATTGGTTTAATCCAACTTTGTGTTTACCTATTATTCAGTCAATGGGATATACTCTGTTTTAATCTTGTTTTTCATATTGTGTTGTTACCTTGAAACCAGTTTCAAACCACCTTACTCAAAAAACCCAATCATAAAACCCTCCAAATGATTTTGTAATAAATCAATGATACCCTAGCTTGCCCTTAGCAGTTGAGTGCAACTTTAGGGACTAACACCCCATTAATCCATAACTAAAGGCATTAATCTTGTATTGGAGATATAAATTGTTGCATTGGTAAACATGAAATTTCAAGCTTTTGGTTTTCTCTCACTTGAGGTTTGTTCCCCTAGCCTTGAGCTACCTTGCCTCATTGAGGCATCCCCTTTCAACCACAATTTATTTCTGCTGTAGTAAAACTAACCTACATCCGTTAGGGCTGCTCTGACCCTAGCCTACTAACCCTAAATAGCTCCTAAACTAACCCTAGACTAGGCCTAAAAATATGCCCTAGCCTTTTACTAACCTAGGCACACTTATTGAGCTAACTGAGAGCTGATTTAATTGGATAAGTTTTCTGCAATAAGTCTTGGTTTGCTACAGACATAAGGATGATAATTTTATTGCAGAAACCCTAACCTAAATTCACTCATAACTTACCTTTCTACCATCAAAAGTTGCTAAGAATTTGCCAATTTATTCTACTTGTTTTAATACAATTTTTGGGTGGATTCTTTTTTGGATTTTGGTGGCTAGATTCACTACTGTCACAACAAGTTTGATACATCCATAAGGATGAAAAATACTTCTGCATACATCTTTTATGAAAACCATAATTCATTTCTAAAGTCTCATGCTATAGATCGTGAAGTCATCTAGTGCTTTTCTACTTGTTTCAAGCACATTTTTCTACAAATTAGGGACAACAAGACTAACTTGCTGATCCAACTAACACATTATATTGCATAATGGTTTTCATTGTGTCTCGGGCAAGTACAAGTTTCTCGACAATTCATCCAAGGATTTGAAAACCTCAAGACAACTTAAGACTCATTACCAAACTTCCATTTCCATATAGAATATTGACCTTTAGGAGTTCCACTCTTTCCATTTCCGTTTTCCCCCTCCATTCCCCCTAGGGTCACTAGGATCGCCTCCCTAGAGTGACCTATTCACCCTTGAAGCACAAGACCTGTATCTAAGTGACATTGGGTATAATTTCCTTAAGTTGTCACCACTTGGTGGTTGGGTCAAACTTTTCCCAACCTACAACTTGTGCGATAACATTTTGGTGGCATTGCTGTAACACACCCATGGTGGGGCGTCGAAATTTAGCTCTTCTTAAGAACTCAAGACCTCCATTCGGGGTCTCAAATCCCATTACACTCTTTTAGGGATTTCCAACCATGATCACCATGCTCAGAACCAAACTCAAAACTGGTGGATACACCTCTCTCAAGTTCCTCGGATATTCATTGGTCGAGGCCATGGGACCTCCACGTGGGTTCAACTCAATAGGTTCCTTGCGCATGTCATAAATTTAGACTTCGAGTGTTATTGACTCACCTCACTCCGATTCCATCGGACTTCGGACTCGCGGACAGACACGGGTCGAATCGATGGTCCATACTCTTGTCACAACCAACGACAGAGATTGACTTCGAGTCTCTAGCTTAGAAAGTTCTCGAACCACCACTCTTAAACTCTTCTGGAGTAATTCCACTATAGAGTGCAGAAGATGATGACACCTGTCCTTTCCAATGGAAGGTTCATATATACTCCACTAATTCGGGCTTAAGGTCTTCTTTGGACTCTCTACAATACTATGCTCCAAATCCTCTAAAGTTCTGAAGTTCGAGACTCTCGAAGTCCCAGTCCCTTCAACAACCATGTTGGCTAGGTGGGCATGTACTAGGGGTTGAAACGTAGTTGGGTCAGAGGCGACACATTCCCTCACCCAGGATGATGCGTGTCACAATCCAAGGGCCCTATGGGGTAGGTGATGTGCATAAATCCAGGTGACACATGGCTCATTAAGTTTGAATCCACGTCACCATGGATGGCGTCACTGCGCCTCTTCACTTTGGTATGATCGTCCTTCAACATACCTCAGATCTCTTAGTCGATATCAAGTCATGTAGATTTATAGATCTACGGTCTTGGTTACCTCGAGGATTCAACATTTGGGAGAATTTCTATGTAGACTCCTCTTACCTTCTGAAGCGTCCAATCTCTTAATTAGAGGGATTAACACCACACATCCCCGATAGATTGATGGTTCAGAAAGGATCCAACGGATTTCGCGATCTACTGTGCTAGGTCCTTCTCAGCTCCGACCTTCGGGGTTTCAGGCCTCGGTTTAATTTGCAAAGTGAGTTCACCCAACCACCCGGGGAACCGCCTATTTTCGATCAACCTCACGGGAGACCGAGTCACCCAGTTACCTTCGGTCTGCATAAGGCTGGTAAGGTCGATCTTACTCTGAAGTTTCGAACTTCCGGATCTCCGCACCCAAGGGATAATACCTTTCTTAGCCCTAGCCCAAGTTTCCTGGCATTGGTCATATGGGTCCTTTCGAATGGATCTCATCTGTTGGTCGCCCAACCTAAGAGATATCCCCTTCAAGGCTTCCACTCTCGCTATCCTTCCTGAACTTTTACCTTGAAATGGTTAAGGAATTGGGTCCGAAATTCCAGTCGCACGACGTGGGGTCCAGAAAACACATCCTCTTTGGACGGACAGGTTCAGGTTGTCCCAGTATCTCCTATCTCAAACATCTTACAATCTCATGCCCCAGGAAGCCTTAGAAACTAAGATGGGCATACAAACTATTAGTTGAAAGTGCAATTTTTACAAGGAGAAGGAGACATGTGTAGACCGTAACCATCCCACACATAAACATTTATAAATACACATATGTATAAATTCAGGCATTCATTAATTGTTCCATCTCCATACATAAAATAGGGAAAATACTTATCAGAACTAGATAACATGAAGCAACTGTTGAAAGGGGTGCCCATTTCCACCCAACCGTAGGCTTAGTCACTCCAAACAGATTTACCACTAACCACCCCCGAGCTAGACCACGATGCTTTGCAACAAAATCTCTTCTCTCGGCTCAACAATAGTAGGGACGGAGGTCACTCTCCTCCTCCCATGGGATCTTGGCAATGGTTTACACAATACCAAGCGAGGAGGACCGACCTTGTTTATTAGCTTGTATCATAACCTTGTCTGCCAATTCCTTTGACCCAAACACTTATTTTCTAGTTTTTCCTAGAACCTGAGAGCTTTGCCTCTCGTCTCTGCACTCTTCACAGGTCTCCCTCTGCCCACCACACCTTCCCTTCTTTCCTCTTTTAGCAAGGTCACGTGTGGCTTGAATTCCTAGCCCGCGGTTAGGTCTGGAAGCCTTACATATTAGTGCTCTGCTCCATCCCCTCATTAACTCTTGAGGAGGTCTTCCCACCTACCAGCTTGACTGTAATTCATTTCTAGGTCAGAGGACTATTCTGGTCCTGAGAAATTAAATCCAGTAAATACTAGTTTGGTGAAGGTTAACACAACCATTCCTGGTCCCCTTCACCATCTCTTTTTATAACATTCGTGGTCTTTCTTAGTACACCCCCCCTTCCAGCAATCATGCAACACTTATCCATTTTGTAGTAAATAACAAAATTTACATTTATTTACCTTTCATAGAAAGGTCCATCGAATCAACATTCACACATATGGAGTTTTCCATAGTCTCTTAGCCATTATAGTTATATTTACAAGCTGGGGGAAACAAGGTGTTACAATTCCCTCCCCCTTAAAGGAACATCATCCTCAATGTTCTATCTATCAACGTGATCTGTATATACAGAAGTGAACAAAAATGGATATACTTGTCTCATGGCATCCTCCATTTCACATGTGGCCTCATCTGGGCCAAAGTGTTTTCACTGCACCTTGACCTATACAATGGTTTAGTTCATGAATGATTTTTCCTTCCTGTCTAGTATGCATTGGGGTTCTAGTAGGAATTATCCCTTCGGCTCCACCTGGATCAAAGACCAGTCAATTATATGATTAGTATCATGTACATATTTCTTCAATAATGAAACATGGAAAACATTATGTGCCTTTACTGTGGGAGGGAGTGGTAGCCTATAGGCTACAAGTCCCACTCTATCTAAAACTTCAAAAGGTCCACAATACAGAGGTGATAGCTTGGCACAAGCTCCCATTCTCAGGGAACTCTTCCTGGGCCTAAATCTGAGATAGACATGGTCTCCTATCTTGAATTCACTGGGGATTATTTTTTTGTCGACGTAACTTTTCTGTCTATCTTGAGCAATTTTTCAGATTCTGCTTTATCTGGATCACTTGTTGTTCCATCTCTTTCAAGATGTCGGGTCCGATCGTAGCTCTATCCACTAGATTACTCCAATTGACTGGAGTCTTGCACGGTCTTCAATAGAGGGCTTTGAAAGGGCTCATCTTCAGTGAATCTTGGTAACCGTTGTTGTAGGAAAACTCTACCAACGAAAATTAGTCTTCCCACTTCTTAGGTTGATGCATTACATTCATCCTCAACATGTCTTCTAATACCTATTTTACTCTTTCTGTCTATCCATCGTTTTGAGGGTGATAAGGTGTGCTAAACAACAATTTAGTCTAAAAACTAGCCATCGAGGATTTCCAAAAGCTTTAAGTGAACTTTGTATCTTGGTCAGATACAATCTCCTTAGGCATGCCATGCAGTCTAAATATCTCTTTCATGAATATGTTGGAAATATATATTGCCTTACAAGTTGATTTGATAGGAATGAAGTGAGCGGACTTTCTCAGCTTGTCCACTGCTACCATGATGGCATCATTTTGCCTGGCCGATCTTGGTAATCCGGTGATAAAATCCTTGGAAATGGTTTCCCATTTCCATTCTGGAATTGGTAGAGGATGCAACAACCATGTTGTGTGCTAGTTTTCTACCTTAACTTGCTGGCATTCTAGGCACTTAGCTAGGTAGTCGGCTACATCCTTTTCAGTCCAGGCAAATAAAATTGTTTCCTAGTGGCCATGATCATTTTATGATATCCTGGGTGACCAATATATGGTCTCTTGTGTAGTTAATCCATTATGAACCTCTTCAAGTCGTCACAACTTGGAATATACAATCTTTTTTTGTAAGTCAACAGACCTTCGTCCAACATCTGATAGCCTTCATACTTTAGCCCCAAGGGCTATTTCTTTAGGTACGATGTCACGGTCTTGAAGAACACATCTGTTTCTTGTGCATTCCTGAATCTTTCCCTAACATCTGTTTCACAGGTGCTCACCACTGCCAGGTGAATCATTTTCATACTTCTGCTAATGGCATCGACCAACCTATTTTCCTTCCCTTTGATATGTTTGATTTCAAAATCAAACTCACTAAGGAGAGTCATCCATCTATCTTTCTTGGCATTGAGTTTTGGTTGATCAAACAAGTGTCTCAACCCGCAATGGTATTTCATAAGTACAAACCTCCTACCCAGGAGGTAATTCCTCCACTTTTTTAAAGCATGCACTATGTCAGCCAACTCCAGATCACGGGTCACATAATTGATTTCATGCTCATTCAATTTTCTGTACTCATAGCAAATCACACCTCCTTCTTGCATAAGGACTCCTTCAAGTCCTTCCTTGCAGACATCTTTACACACGAGGAAATCATTATTGGGGTCAATGATCTTCAACCCAAGTTCGTGGGTCAAAAGGTATTTCAGTGACTTAAATCTTTCTTCACATTCTGGTGATCAAATGAATTTAACCCCTTTTTTCTGAAGGCTAGTGATTGGGAAACCAATCTTGGAAAATCCTTTTATGAACCTTCTATAGTATCCTTCTAAGCCCATAAAGGATCTGATATCCGGAACATCCTTTGGGGTACGCCATTCCATGATAGATATGATCTTGTCAGGGTCTATTGCCACTCCTTCTTTAGAAATAAAATGGCCTATGTAATGGACTTGTTTATGGAAAAAGTCACACTTGCTAAACTTAGCGTAGAGTTGTTGCTCTCTTAGAAATTGAAGTACAAGTCTAAGATGTTCTTCATGCTCCTCTCTATTCTTGGAGTAGATTAAGATATCATCAATACAAACCAATACAAATCTATCTAGGAATTTTCTGAGTACATTTTTCATCAAGCACATAAAGGTGGCGGGGGCATTGGTTAATCCAAATGGCACCACCGCAAATTCATAGTCACCATATCGGGTCCTGAATGCTATTTTTTGGACGTCTTCATCCTTGATTCAGACTTGATGGTATCCAGACCTTAAGTCAATCTTTGAGAAAATGTAAGCACCCCCTAATTGGTTGAACAAGTCATCGATTCTTGGTAAATGGTACCTGTTATTTATGGTTGTCTTATTGAGTTGTCTATAATCTATGCACAATTGAAGTGTGTCATATTTCTTCTTCATGAACAAGACTGGTGCTCCCCACAGAGACAAACTTGGCTGGATGTAGCCTTTATCCATCATTTCCTTTAGTTGGAGCTTAAGCTCAACTAGCTCGGGTGTGCTCATCCTATAGGGTGTCCTAGACACTGGCACTACTCCTAGTGCAATCTCTATGGAGAAGTCAATATCTCTTCTCAGAGGTAGACCCGATACCTCTTCTGGAAACACATCTCTATATTCTATTAATATGGGGTGGTCCTCTAGGTTTGGTCTATCATCCTCAACTGATTTCAATATCTGTATTTCATATAGAGGGAATCCCTTTCTGCAATACTTTTTCATTTGAAGTGTTGATATTTGTCTCACTGAGACAGGCTTCTGAATTCCTTAGAGGGTTATCTTTCTCCCTTCTTCATTCACACACTCTAAGGTTTTATAGTAACAATCCAACTTAGTTTTATATGCATCTAGCTAGTCCATACCAATCAATAGGTCATAAGATCCTAGGGGAAGTATGTTAAGGGTAGCTTCGGTGGGCAATCCATCCACAGTGAATTGGCAGGATGGTATGACCTCTGCTACTTTTATTTTGGTTCCAATGGCTAGTTGTACTAACCAAGGCTTAGCTTGCCTAAATGGTTGCAGTTTACACTTATCAATATCCTGAGGGGCCAGATAACTCAAATTAGAACCAATGTCAATTAAAATAGAAACTAGGTGGTTGGCGATCATACCTTCCATCTCCACCACTGAAGCTTGGTGGTCGACTTGTTTATTATCCACGACTGCATAAATTTGTGGCATACTCCTAGTCACATCATCGACAATGATAGCTTCTTGGATGTTGTAAACCCTCCTACTATTATGTTGTCTGTGTGGATAGTCCCTCAGTATATGTTCTTCTCCACAACCCCATCATTTCAAGGGTTCCTTCTTTGGGTTATTCGTCCTTCCTGGGGTTGTTCCAAAAGGTTTATTTCCACTATGGGAGGGGAAATTCTGTAGATATACACTTCTAACAGGAAGGCTTAGCCTAGAGTCCTTCATATAGTTCTTAAATTTTGAGGCTTTGAACCCCTTCTTATTGAATCCCGAATCCCTCTTGTTCTTCCAATCCTCACGAGGTTCTGTTTGTCTCCCGAACTGTTCATAACAGTATCTTGCCTTTCAGATAGTGTCTTCTAAGGTTTTTGGCTCGTCGAACTCAATCATGTTTCGGTAGTTCTGGGGTAACCCACTAATAAATCGTTGCACTTTCACCTTTTCATCTTTTATGTAGGGTACATACCTCAACAACTCAAGGAATTTATTGACATATTCCTCTATGCTGAGTTGTCCCAGCTTGAGTTCATAAAAATCTTTAGTCTTCTCATCAAAATATTTTTCTGATAAATAATTCTTCTGGAAGTGTTTCTCAAACCGTTTCCATGTTAGGCCTCTTAATGGATTTATTTAACATTCTTAAGGTGTTCCCACTAAATGGAAGCCTTTCCATTTAGGTTGAAGATGGCTATTCGAGCCTTCAAGTTTTCAGAGAAATCATGGAATCTGAAGTACTTATTTAATCCAAGCAACCAAGATTCTACCTCTTCCCCTTTCTTAATCTCACCATCGAAAGAGGGTGGTTTGGATTTCTTGAACTCTTCAGGGTCATGAAGTTTGGAATGCTTTCATTTCTTCCTTTTCCTTTGAGAATGTGAGCTAGTTTTGCTACTGGAAGATCCCTCTGAGTCGCCAGTTTCCTTTCCAGATGATTCTCCCGATGAGTGTCCCCTGTCTCCAGGTTGGACCTTCCTCGAGGTACTCCTCCTAGTGTGGCCACTTATGTGACCACGTTTTCGTATCTCAGGTGGACTTTGGCTCCTCTTCGTCTGTGGTCGGTCCACATGACTAGTTGCAGGTCCATGTTGCAACTGTCTCTGTATGTCAGACAAACTCTGCAACAAGACTGCATTAATTTCCATTTGATTCTCTTGCTCTTTTATCAATCTCTAGTTGTCGGCCTTGCAGCTCTGTAATTCGTCCATGGAAATCCTTACAGTTTTAGCCAGATCCAGAGGGGTCTCTACCACCCTCCTCTCATCAGATTCTTCATCCCCATTGTGGGAGTCATCCCCCATTTCATGGCACGTCACCATATTTTATGCTTGTAGTTTCCTATGGATAACTGACTGCTTGAGTGCTAACAAAACACTTGTTGTTAGTTAATAGTCTATTAGTTTATGAACAACACATAATTCATATTCCTTAAATACACACACAATAGAAATCTTTCATTCTTTTCTGCAATAAGGGTTTATCCATACTTTTTAGGAAGGAGGTAAGGTAGGGCGTCACCCTTAAAGTTCTTTAAATATGATTTTTATGCAACTTATCCATGAGCCCAAGTAGGCCAATTTCTATAACCATGCTCTGATACCAATTTGTAACACACCCATGGTGGGCCGTTGAAATTTCTCTCTTCTTAAGAACTCAAGACCTCCATTCGGGGTCTCAAAACCTATTCTGCTTGTCGAGGGATTTCCAGCCACGGTCACCATGCTCAGAACTGAGCTTAGAACTGGCAGATACACCTCTCTCAAGTTCCTCGGATATTCATTGGCTGAGGCCACGAGACCTCCACATGGGTCCGACCCAATAGGTTCCTCGCGCACGTCAAAACTTCAGACTTCGGGTGTTCTTGAATCACCTCACTCCGATTTTGCCGGACTCCAGACTCGCAAATAGACATGGGTCGAATCGACGGTCCATAATCTTGTCACAACAAACGACTGAGATTGACTTTGGGTCTCTAGCTTCGGGAGTTCTTGACCCTCCACTCTTAAATTCTTCCGGAGTACTTTCACTCTGGAGTGCGGAAGATGACGACACTTGTCCTTTCCGATGTAAGTCATATATACTCTGCTAATTCAGGCTTTGGGTCTTCTTTGGACTCTCTACGATACTATGCTCCAAATCCTCTGGATTTTCGAAGTTCAAGACTCTCTAAGTCCCAGTCCCTTTACCAACCACGTTGACTAGGTGGGCACGTACCAAGGGTTGACACGTATTTGGGTCAAAGGAAACACGTTCCCTCACCTGGGATGATGCATGTCACAATCCAACAGCCCTATGGGGTAGGTGATGTGCATAAATCTAGGTGACATGTGGCTCGTTAAGTTTGAATCCACATCACCATGGATGGAATCACTGCACCTCTTCAATCTGGTTTGATTGTCCTTCAACATACATCAGATATCACGATTGAGATCCAATCATGTAGATTTATAGATCTATGGTCCTGGTTACCTTGGGGGTTCGTCATTCATGAGAATTGCTATGTAGACTCCTCTTACCTTCCAAAGCATCCAATCTTCGAATTAGAGGGATTAGCACCACACATTCCCGATATATCAACGGTTGGGAAAGGATCTGAGGGATCCCACCATCTATGGTGCTGGGTCCTTCGTGGCTCCGAACTTCGGGGTTTCGGGCTTCGGTTTAATTTGTGAAATGAGTTCACCCAACCCCCTGAGGAACCACCTATCATAGGTCATTCTCATGGGATACTGAGTCTCTCATTTACTTTTAGTTTGCGTAAGGCTGGTAAGGTCGGTCTTACTCTGAAGTTCTAAACTTCCGAAGCTCTGAATCCAAGGGAGCATATATTTCTTAGCCCTAGCCCAAGGTTCCTGGCATTGGTCATATGGGTCCTTTCGAATGGATCTCGTCCGCTGTTCATCCAACCCAAGAGATTTCCCCTTCATGGCTTCCACTCTCGCTATCCTTCCTGAACTTTTAACCTAAAAGGGTTAAGGACTTGGGTTCGGAATTCCGGTCTCACGATGTGGGGTCCAGAAAAGGAATCCTCTTCGGACAGACAGGTTCAGGTTGTCCTAGTATCTCCTATCTCATACATCTTACAACCTCATTCCCTAGGACGCCTCAGAAACTAAGCTGGGCATACAAACTATTGGTCGAAAGTGCAATTTTTACAAGGAGAAGGAGGCATGTGTAGACCATAACCATCCCACACATAAAACATTTATAAATACACATATGTATAAATTCAGGCATTCATCAATTGTTCCATCTCCATATATAAAACATGGAAAATACTTATCAGAACCAGATAACATGAAGCGACTACTGAAAGGGGTGCCCGTTTCCACCCAACCGTAGGCTCATTCACTCCAAACGGATTTACCACTAGCCACCCCCGAGCTAGACCACGATGTTATGCAACAAAATCTCTTCTCCTAGCTCAAAAACAGTAGGGACGAAGGTCACTCTCCTCCTCCCATAGGATCTTGGAAATGGTTTACATGATACCAAGCAAGGAGGACCGACCTCATTTGTCAGCTTGTATAATAACCTTGTTAGCCAATTCCTATGACCCAAATGCTTATTTTCCAGTTCTTCCTGGAACCTGAGAGCTTCACCTCCCGTCTCTACACTCTTCAAAGGTCTCCCTCTTCCCACCACACCTTCCCTTCTTGCCTCTTTCATCAAGGTCGCGTGTGGCTCGAATTCCCAGCCCACAGTTAGGTCTGGAAGCCTTACAGATGGGTGCTCTACCCCATCCCCTCATTAACTCTTGATGAGGTCTTCCCACCTACCAACCTAACTGTAATTCATTTCTAGGTTAGAGGAATGTTCTAGTCCTGAGAAATTAAATCCAGTAAGTACTGGTTTGGTGAAGGTTAACACAACCATTCTTGGTCCCCTTCACCATCTCTTTTCATAGCATTCGTGGTCTTTCTTAGTACACCCCCCCTTCCAACAATCATGCAACACTTATCCATTTTCTAGTAAATAATAGAATTTACATTCATTTATCTTGCATATAAAGGTCCATCGAATCAACATTCACACATATGTAGTTTTCCATAGTCTCTTGGACATTATAGTTATATTTACAAGATGGGGGAAACAGGGTGTTACAATTGCTGGGGAGGATTTTGAATCCTCTTCGTGCCCTAACGACACTTTGGCAAGCTTCCCTGACAAAGCCTCTATCCATTATCTTTCCTTGTGACTCCATTGAAGAACATTCCCTTTTTCCACCCTTGATAAGTTTCCCTTGAAGCTTATCTAGCGACTCCACCTTCCATGTACCCACCTTTCCCTCTCTCCCCCTTGCCTCCTTTGTTGAGACTTGATCTCACCTAGTGACTCCATTAAGGTGTCTTTTCAGTCAACGGAATTATGGCACCATGGGATGAACCCTCATCCAGAACTTGTTATGACTTGACGATGGCATTTTTATAGATGGAAAAGGAAAAGGCTGCTAATAAAGATGTCAAGGAAATGATGAGCTGCATAAGAGAGTTATTTCCTGCCCTTGATGATGAATAAGTGCTTGAAGGAAAAATATATGAAGAAAGTTACCAAGAAGATCCCAATGAATATTCGTATGCCACATTTGATGAAGAAGAAGCACTCATATCTTCCCTTCCATTTGATGAGGACATCCAAGCCTTTGTTCCTCCCTCGCATCAAGAAGAGAACATCATGAGTTATAATCCTTTTGAAGATCTTGATGAAACTTTCTTATGTGACTTTGGAAGTGAAGAGGTGTTAGTGGATCCCTTAGATTCGAAAGATCTTTCCAAAAAAATACATATAAAGCACTCTGCATTAAGAATCAAGCCTCATGTGATGAAGAGACGATGGAGGAGCATGCTCGTTAAGAGAAAAAAGAATCTTGATGAAGTGAAACATGTCGAGGAATAATTATCTTTTCTCTCGCATGATGTAGTTGAGGTTGTCCAACCATGTTCTCCACCTATTCATGAAGTTCAAGAAGCAACTAGCTCGAGTGATGAATACGAGGAGCATGTTGAAGACTTCCATTTCCCTACTCCTCCTGCACATGAAGACAAAGAGATGGTTACTTTTTCTGATGGTCTTGTGAGAGAACCTTTACATATGGTTGATGAGCATATAGACACTTTCATACATACTGGAAGATGTAGGTGGGATTTTGGTCATCTCAGTTTCGATAGAAACCCCATTTACGACATTGAGGGTATCCCTCAAGAAAAGGGGTTTGAGTTGTCATCTTCATAGTACTACTTTTCATGTGTAAATGAGTCATAAGTTTGGGAGCCTGATGATGACATGATCACAGATTTATTTAGGGACACTTATCCTCTTTCGTTCTCAATTTTGGAGGACTATGAGGACGTGGCCACCTCAGATCCATCATAGGCTCATTATTCAAAGAGGAAGTATTTTCATCTTGGATATTTTCATGAAGATTCACAGGTGAGGAGAAGACATTTTTCTACACCTGAGCATGTCCCTTAACTCTTATCCTCTCCTCCAAGAAACCATGCAATATTCTTCCGATCTCTCATTTCATCTCAGTCCTTGATAAAATGTGAGTCTTTGTGCATGGATGAGGATGAGCCTTCGTCTACATATGGTAGCTCCCTTCATAGATGGATTGATCAAGCTTGTGGATATCACTTCAAGCATGATTCCTTGCATGATCAGAGTGGCAGATATACTTTCCAGTAGGATTTACTCCCTCCTTTCCCATCTCCATGAGTTTCATTTCACGATTGATTATATATCTACTTATGCTCATGATCATTACATGCTTGAATTATCTTTGTTGTTTTACATAATCAAGCACAAGGGGAGATACTTTGATGGGATGATCAATTGGTTGTATGACTTCACCTGACATCACCCATCACCTGATATTCAGGGCCCCAGGTAAGTAGGTAGGTCATCTTGCTTTCCTTTCATTTCGCATCTTGGTTTCTCATATTAGTTTAGATGCATTTCATATTTCATTTTTCTCTACCTGCATATTGATTTCATGCTTAGTTTAGAAATTAAAAAAAAAAGTGTCAAATTTTTTCTTTTCTAGATTAGATTTTATTTTGGATTATATATATATATATATATATATGGATAAAGGGTGATAGAACTACCTTAGATGATTTGATCCCTTTTTCAGAGTTTTGGTAGGCACATGTCTACCAGAAGATGTTGCGGTTCTCATGTAGTCTACGACGAGCACATGCTCCCAAGTAGGAGCTAGATGTTATCACCATTTTGTGGGATAACTAAGGAGATTATGTCTTGAGGCCCTCAGGTTGCAGATATGGAGTGTTGAGAGACTAGATGACTAGAAATATCCTTTTGCATAGATGGAGATCCTTCTCAGCACCACAAAGGTCATATATTTTCAGATAGTATCCCCCAAGAAAGAAATGAAACATGTACCTGTAAGAAAAGGGGGACCCATAAGAATAATGATTAAGAATTCTTAAAGGGTTAGTTGGAGGATATGAGGTCTCATCATGAGTTGATCTATCATGTTCATGGATATCTATTGGTATGAAATTACCATCATCTGGTCACCAAGCCAAGGTAATGTCTCTCGATTGCATGGCTAAGAGAAAGGGGGTCTCATAATGAGCCAAACTTCTCATTTATCCTAGGTCTTTGTGAGTGACACTGTCATTATATGGACACCATGCCGGGATAGTGGCCTTCAACTTGTCCTTAAATTACAAAAGAAATAAATAATGGTAAAATGACGGGCTTGGGAAAAATGTATTGCAAACGAAGGTGCGGCACACCCTCAACAAAGAAACCCATGAATGAGACACTACAACCCCTCGTATGTCATGAACCCCTCTCCCATTGAGTCTTGACCCTTAACTGCTTCATCCACCTTACATATCTTAGAGAGGTATCTCTTGGAAAGACTCCTTGAACTAGGGCAAGATATACCTAATAGGACACCTCATCAACCCTCCCATATCCAAGCTTAGCAAGTCGCATAATATCTTTGAGCACTTAATTTTTTGACAGTGTAATATTTGATACACATGCTTAGGTGGATCATTTATTGATTTTATTTACTTATCATGATGCTATTAATTCAGATCCTTGGAGGGCGTTCTTACTTGTCTTTGCAGGACCTAGTTGGTGGAAAATTTGGAAGAACAAGCCTAGCTTGGGCTTCCTTGGGGCTGCAATCCCATAGGTTGGATGCCATGGGTCCACATGCCAGATCACAAAGAAAAAGTTTTTGAGACCTAGAAGATGATGTGGAATACCTATCCCAACCCTCACATGCCAAATGATTTGCCTAGGAGAGGCAAAATGCCACCTTTTTAGGCTTGACATCATCCTTGGTGTTATAACCCTAAATTGCACCTGACATGCATATCTGGCATCATGCCATCTAACTTGCTATCTTTACCAAGCCATTATTGAACAACTCTTCTAAAAACCATCATTTTGAAGGTGTACATTCCTTGCACCATTACTGCCCGCGTACACATGCTTGCTGAGCCACTACAACCCGCGTACACTAATAGAATATCACAAAATGTCGAAATTTACATAAGATACTGGTTTCCGGGCCATTACTTAACCGTTTGACTGCCCATATCTAGTCACCCCAACCGTTACTGTCCCTTTTGGCCTATAAAATAAGGGGTTGGGGTCCCATTGCAAGAGGAAGCACGAGAGCAAAGAAACTATGCCCATTTTATCAATCCCCCCTTTGCCCCAATTGTAAAGCCCTTACCATTTCCCTAAGAGAGAACTGAAGAGGAGAAGAAGACGTGGAAGCAATTGGTGCATGGTGAAGAGGAGCCCAGGACCGAGTTCGAGGAGCAGTTCCGATCTCATGTTGTAAGCAAATTTTGTGTGATTAATATTAAGAAGTACTTTTTCCGTCCTGCCAAATGACGTCTTAAACTTATATGATTTGTTTAAATTTCTTGTTTATGATGTCTAACCCACTAATCCATATGTAGAATGCATGCTTGCAGTTTCTTTTTTGTCTTTTGATGAATGCAGGTCAGCCTTGGGAGGATATTTGCAGTCAGGAAACAACCAAGCGCAAAGGGATCGAAAATGGACGCGAAGTTTAAGGTAGGCCTACCAGATCCCTCTCTCTTGTCTTTTATGTATGATTATGGGGTAATGTTGGGATAGTGATAAAAAGTAGGAGACTTTAGATGGTTAGCTTTGCCTACACTTTAGGCCCTTTGTGTAGTCCGTAGAGGGGTTTTCCCACTATAGCACTTGAGGGCTAGGGTTTGGTGGTGAGACATGGATGATTGGACGTCTTAGTGAAAGAAGGATTTTATCATGAAGAAGAGGATGTGGATTGATGACGGGTGAGTTTTGGAGGCCTGACCATGCTACTACAACTCCAACGACTTGGTCAAAGAGGAAAAACGTCCCCTAAAAGGGAGACACCACCTTCATTTTAGGGTTTTCTTTTTGTGTAAAAGTAAATTTTAAGTGCATTGTTTAATATTATTTTGCAAAAAGGGCAATATTAGGGTTGTTGACCCGTAGTCTTATTTTTTACCCTAATTTATGTGGAAAAACTATCTTAGTGACATTTTGTATAAATAAGAGATCATAAGATCTTATTTGGATATAACTCTCCCATTGTGAGAAGTAGAGGACTGGAATTTTCTCTTCCTTTGGAGTTCTTCTTGTCTCTTGTGCTATGGAATGGTTTCTTTTATGGTGATGATGATGATGATGCACTATCTCTTGGAGGTCACTTCTAGCTTATTGTGGTGGTTTACATTGGCATGTTAAAGCCATTTCTTGTATTGGCATGGTTCTTTACTTTTTTATTATGATTGGTAATTCAAGTTAAGGTTGTTTTGGCTAAGGCTAGATAGGGAGTATAAGAACATACACCCCTATCCTAGTTTCCACCATAATTGTTAAGCTTTAAAATTATTTGCAAAGGTTTTGGTTAAGGAAGTATAAGGATATACAACCATTAATTTCAAACCCTAGCTAGGTTACCTGCCTTGGGGAATAAGAGGATTTATACCCCCAAGGATCTAGTAGCCCTATCTATTTATTTAAGACCCCATTAACCCATAACTAAAGGAATTAATCTTGGATTGGAGATATAAATTGTTGCATTGGTAAACGTGAAATTTCAAGCTTTTGGTTTTCTCTCACTTGAGGTTTGTTCCCCTAGACTTGAGCTACCTTGCTTCATTGAGGCATGCATTTTCAACCAAAATTTCTTGCTACTGTAGTAAAACTAACCTAAAACCATTATGGCTACTCTAACCCTAGCCCACTAACCCTAGATAACTCCTAAACTAACCCTAGACTAGGCCTAAAATTCCGCCCTAGCCTTCTACTAACCTAGGCGCACTTATTGAGCTAGCTGGGAGCTGATTTAATTGGATAAGTTTTCTGCAATAAGTCTTGGTTTGATACAGACATAAGGCTGGTAATTTCACTGCAGAAACCCTAACCTAAAGTCACTCATAAATTACCTTTCTACCCTCAAAAGTTGCAAAGAATTTGCCAATTTATTCTACTTTTTTTATTGCAATTTTTGGGTGGATTCTTTTTTGGATTTTGGTTGCTAGATTCACTGCTGTCACAACAATTTTTCTACAGCCATAAGGCTGAAAAATAATTCTGCATACATATTTTATGAAAACCATAATTCATTGCTAAAGTCTCATGCTATAGATCGTGAATTCATCTAGTGATTTTCTACTTGTTTCAAGCACATTTCATTGGACTTTTAGCAACTTGTTAGCAACTCTAATATTTGTTTCTACACTAATATATACTGTTAAATGTTGCTGCAAATTAGGGACAACAAGCCTAACTTTCTAATCTAACTAAGACATTATACTGCATATTGGTTTTTATTGTGTCTTGGGCAGGTACAAGTTTCTCGACAATTCATCCAAGGCTTTGGAAACCTCAAGACAACCTAAGACTCATTACCAAAATTCCATTTCCATATATAATATTGACCTTTAGGGGATCCACTCTTTCCATTTCCATTTTCCCCCTCCATTCCCCATAGGGTCACCGAGATTGCCTCCCTCGAGTGACCTAGTCACCCTTGAAGCACGAGACCTATATCGAGGTGACGTTGGGTATAGTTTCCTTAAGTTGTCGCCTCTTGGTGGTTGGGTCGGGATTTTCCCAACCTACAACTTGTGTGATAACAACAAGGAGAGAGCATGAAAGAGAGATTGGAGCTGGTGTATCCATGGAGGGAGAATTCTAGAGCAAGTTGGAGCATATTTGGAGATGGAAATTGAAGAACCAGGTTGTGAGGCCTGAAGAGTGAACTCCTGTGTGAGTTGCACTAAAACAACAAGTGTTTGTTGTTGGTTTTTTGGTAGTTTTCCTAGAAACAAGTTCCCTTGAGTTCCTAGATGAGATGTTCCTAGCTACCTGTGCCAAAGAGGCTCTGATAAATGAATGGGATGCCTGGGGGATTGAGATAAGTGAAGGGGTACATTCCTTGGGTTATAAGGGTCAAGAGGAAGAGAGATGGTGGAAAATTGGGATAGTTGTAGGAAGATATTAGGGGGTTGTGAGTTTATGAGATGTGAGTGGACTATGAGAGACCACCCTCTTTTGTGGATTACTAGACTTAGCTTGGGGGTGACTATCTATTGAGATTTGGAACAATCAGCCTATGGTTGGGTGGAACGTCCGTCCCAAGCAGTTGGTTGCACAACTCTAGTTTAAATATAAGCGTTTTATCTTTTTGCTGAGTTATTTACATGTGTTATTGTTGTGCATGAACTCTGTGTAAATGAGAATGATTTATATGCTCTTGTAATGATCTATTTAGCTACATTTCATGTTGATTATTAACATGTTGTAGATGATTTCTATTTTATGGTTGTAGACATTAGCTAAATTTGTTTTAATTCGTAGCTGAGAGCTACAAGAAATTAGTTAACTGTAAATAAATTAATTTAGTTAGCAAAAATTTCATTTTTATGAGTATTCTGCACCATAATTTCCCTTGATTGGGTTGGGGGATGTTACAAGAACTACACCTAGACCTAAATCAAAAAAGTAGAATTTGGTAGATTTTATACTTGTTTTCCTTTAGGTTGAGATCAACCCCCCTAAATTACCTTTAGAAACCATATAGCAGAAATCCCAATATCCACGAATCTTAACAAGTTCATTGAAACATTTTTGTTAATCATCTGTTGTCTCATGTAACAAAAGACTATCCAACTTCTGCATTTCTACTTGTCTATAGAGGGCATGTTTCTTCAAGGGATTGCCCAATCCTCTTACATTCAACGACATAAAAATGACCTTTAGAAACCATGTAGTAGAAATCCCAATATCCACGAATTTTAACAAGTTCATTGACACATTTTTCTTAATAATCCATTGTGGCATGTAACAAAAGAATATCCAACTTGTAAATTTATACTAGTCTACATAGGGCATGTTTCATCGAGGGATTTCCCAACCCTCTTACATTCAACAACATAAAAATAGCAAAGCACATTTCCTAGGGTTATAGGATGCTCTATATACCTAATCAATAAGATGTTTTTTTCCTACCATTACGTCTTTCTTATATTTTTCTTTTGCCATATACATAAATAAATTCTATCACCTTCTATACCATGAAGGACCAAATAAATCCTTCATACCCATACCACCCTCCACCCTATGATCTCCTGCCTTGAGCCTAGATGGTCCAGGTCTAAGGAAATATGTGGATGAACCCTTTGAATCACATCCACCCTCCATTGATGAGCATAGGGTATTCAATAGGCTATTACATTTAAGGATATTGAACATGTCATATAACTTATTTTCCCCTTTAAAGGAATTCTCATTGACTATGGGGGAGGATATCAATTCATCAATTTTCATCCACAAGACTTAGAATAGATATGTTGTTTTGACTTGAAATCTAACTTGGCTCCCTATGAATAATCCACCACGATAATCCTCCAGAAGAAGTTGGGATACTTGTACTAGGCTAAACCACTGGTTAATAATTTTTTTCTATGAAAAAAGTTGTATGCCTTGAGAATGGGCGATTGAGATTTTTTTATTTGAGCATATAACTGCATTTAACACCATTGTGACTTAGTTGAAATCTGTTGGAGTGAATATGGATGAGGAGGATCATTGCAGGACCCTTCTATGTTCTTTCCCATAATTGTAGGACAACTTGGTAGTGGCCATTGGAAGCACTGCAAAGAAATTGGTGTTGGATGAGTTTGTGGCTACTTTACTCTCATAGGATATGAGGAAAAAATATTTTGGATCCACTAAGGAGGCCTTGGCTATCCATGGAATATTGAAAGAAAAAGGAAATAAGAGGGAGAAGGGTAGATCCAAATACTGTGGGAGATCTAAGTCTCTTGGAAAGTACAAGGAAAGATATTGGATCTCTGGTAAAGTTGGGCATTTCAAAAGAGACTGTAATGAAGAGAAAAAAGGGAGAATAGAAGAAAATGAATGACTATGAGGATGGATATAAAAAATATTCTCAAGAGGATGGTGGAGATGACTTTGTTGTGGCCTTGGAAACCCATGCATGTCACAGGGTGTAGTTGATAGACTATGAAGCTTTCTTCTTTGTGACTTGTATTCACAAGTTATTTTTAGTTTATTCTCATCTCAACATAGTTGGTCATGGTAGAGTCTTCATTAGATTTCCTAATGGAAAAGTGAAGGGGATCAATGGAGTCATGCACATTTTTGGGCTTGGCACAAAACCTTCTATCAGTAAGCACACTTAATGATGTGGGTNTTATTCTCATCTCAACATAGTTGGTCATGGTAGAGTCTTCATTAGATTTCCTAATGGAAAAGTGAAGGGGATCAATGGAGTCATGCACATTTTTGGGCTTGGCACAAAACCTTCTATCAGTAAGCACACTTAATGATGTGGGTGTGAAAGTTATTTTCTGTAATGAAGATTATAAGATGTCATGAGGATATATGGTGCCGACTAAGGGTGTTCTTGTGGCCACTCTATTTCAGCATGATGCATGTCTCATTCGGCACAATATTTTTTCAATTCTTGTAGTGAAGGGATCCACAAAATATACATCTTCACAAAAATAACTAAAAATAAAGAGGAGTGTTGTATCTATTTTTTATGGTCACACTTTTTGGTTACCTAAATGATCTCATGCTTTGGCGAACAAGTTACCTGTAGAGAAGACAATGTTATGTCATCATAAAACGGGTAATCTAGGTGATAAGGGACTACAGGCCTTGAAAAAAAATCTTGTTCAGTGATTGATTGATGGTACTCTTGAATTTGATTTATGTGAGCATTGTATATATGGAAAATAAAACCATGTTCAATTTTAGTTTAATTCTTATAAATCGTATTAGTTGTTGGTTGGTTCATTTTGATGTATTTGGTGTTTTAAATTTCCTTCAATTTCTAGATCTTTGTATTTATGTATCATTCACTGATGATCATTCTAGAAGGACATGGGTATATTTAATTATAAGTAAATCTAAGGTCTTTTTTTGGTTGAAGGAGTTTAATGCTCTCTTGGAAATTAGATTGGTAGAAATATTAAGGTGTTGGGGATTGATAATGGCAACGATTTTTGTTCTACATAATTTGATAGGTTCTATAAGGAGAATGGCATAGAAAGACATAATACAACTCCACATACCCCTCAACAAAATGGATTTCTAGAATGCATGAACAATATGTTGATAGAGAAGGCTAGGAGTATGTGTATTAGAGGCAACTTGGAGTAGAATTTTTGGGCAGAAGTAGGTGCTACTGTGATGTTACCTAATTAGTAAGACTCTTACATCATCTCTTGTGGACAAGACCCCTATGGAGGTCTAGATTGGAAAAATCCTTCATTTTGTCATCTTTGTGTATTTGTTTGTGAGGCATATGCTCATGTGCCTAAGGAGAAACAATCAAAGTTAGATAACAATGTAAATAAATGAATCTTCATTGACTATGGTGTTTGCGTGAAAGGGTACAAGATTTGGGATGTTGTGGTTGATAAGGTTTTGTATAGAAGAAATGTTATTTTAAGAGAATTTGAGTCTTCTTCCATAGTTGTGCAGGTAGAGGAGGATGGGAAGAAGTTAGTTGTTCGTCTACCACCCAAAATAGAGAAAGCTAAACCAGAAAATGAATTAGAATTTCATGTTGGACGTAATGAGGGGGAGAGATTAGAGTGTTTAGAAGAGGAAGTAGAAACTCCACCTCATCTTTTGAGGAGGTTCACTTGGAAAATAAGACATCAAGATAGGTATAATTATAGTCCATTTGATTGCAAATGTATATTTTCTTTATCTTCTAACACCGATGAGCCTAAAATAGTGAAAGAGGCAATTGAGATGAAAAATAGTGAGTCTTTGATATTAGCCATGGATGAGGAGATGGAGATATTGAGGAAGAATGATACACGAGACTTGGTACCATATCCTAATGGATGGAAACCCATTGGATGCAAATGGGTGTTCAAGGAAAATATTGTCTTAGATGGGAGTGTTGAAAAGTAAAAGACAAGATTGGTTGGGAAGGGATATTCTCAGGTTGAGGGGATAAAATTTGGTGACACTTTTTCCCCAGTTGTTGAACTGACACCTATCAAGTTCTTGTTATATGTAGCAATAGATTTTGATTTGGAAGTAGAATAGATAGATGTGAAGAAATCATTCCTACATGGTGATTTAGAGGAGGATATCTATATGACATAGCCATGGAACTATGTTAAAAAGGGTAAAGAGTCATTGGTTTGCAAATAAGAAAATCTATGTATGGTATCAAACAATCACCCAGAATGTGGTACCAAAAGTTTGATTCTTTTTTGTTTCATTTGGGATTTTGGAGATCTAGATTAGATCACTTTATGTATTGCAAACATGATAGTGGTCATTTTCTTGTTATCACTTTGTATTTAGATGATATGTTATTTTTTGGTAACAGTAAGGATGTGATTAGGGATTTGAAGTCTCAAATTTCAACATAGTTTGACATGAAGGACTTGAGGGATACAAAGCATATCTTAGAAATGGATATTAGGAGAGATAGATTGAACAAAAAGGTTTGGTTGGGACAAAGAAAGTATTTGAACCCTATGTTGCAGTGTTTTTGCATGGTATACTGCAAACCATTGAGTGTTCCTATCTCCTTGAGAACCAAGCTTTCAGTTGAGTAGTATCCTACAACACCCAAAGAGATGGAGGATATGGATTGTGTTCCTTATGCTAGTCATTGTTTGGTAATTTTATGCATGCTATAGTCTGTACTAGACCAAACATTTTCCAAGTAGTGGGAGTCTTGAGACAATTCAAGGCTAATCCTAGAAATTAAAATTGGGTTGTATTGAAGAGGGTCTTCAGGCATGGTGTAGAAATTTCGATACACTTAATGTATTTATGCGATTCTCCTGATATAACAATTATACGCCACTGTTAAATACATAATCGCTTCTACTATTATTCTTGTGGAAAATTAAACCACAATCACAAAGTGAAATATCAAGAACACATAACACAAGTTTTACCGGGAAAGCGTAAAGCTAAAAACCCCACTATCATATATTATGTATATCATGAATCATGAAACAATCTCATACAAAACTTTAATCCAAGAGCTCTTAGTACAATACAATCATCTCACACTGTCATACACAAATCAACAAATACATCTGCCAATTCCTGTGTCCAGACAACTTGCCTCCTCTGCACAATCTCTACAATTCGAATTCTCACAATCGATCATTAACGAATTACCTAGTTTTCACATGCTCATAAGCATATCCACTGCATGTGTGATCAAATCACAACTGATGGCCAAACTATCCCTTTCACTTGTTATCTCAACTGGGTCTCCACTGGATCTGACATGCATGTAGTTAACCGTGGCGAATCTTCAGTTGCATGTGAGTTCACTGATTAACTGAACTCTCACTAGTGCATGTTTAGTTACAACTAGCACAATTGATCTTAACTCACTTAACTACACTTATAATTCTGTTACAAATCCAACTCACTCAGTTATGAATGAAATAATATATTACTATTTATTGTCTAATTTAATTAAGGGAAAAGTAAATTAGACACATGTTTCTTGTTGACTTTTCAACACTCCCTCTCAACAAGAAAAGGGATTATCTTTCACCCCAATCCTGTCTCTATGATATTCAAATTTTCTCCTGGTGAGCACTTTCGTCAGAATGTCTGCATCATGATCTTACGTAGGAATGCATTGAAGAAACATGATCTTCCGCTGCACACAATGTCTGAAATGATGATACCGGATATCTATATGCTTAGATCTGTCATGAAACACAAGATTAATCGAGAGTTTAATGCAACTCTGATTATCACAATAAATCATTGTCGGATCTAAATGAGAACCAAACAAACCAACCAAGATCTTCCTCATCCAGATAGCCTCAC
>SNQJ01S0052693.1:41830-65416 GCA_010110895.2 Picea sitchensis | reverse complement strand
GGCCATACCAAATTCAGGAAGCCATATCTGGAGCTACGAACAACGAAATCAAGAATAGGAGGGCTCGATGGAAACATAGTAGAGTGAATAAAAGGTTGGGATAGGGATCCCTAGCATATTGAAATAAAAAATGGATCAAAAATGAAAAACATAGGCATAACCTAAATTTGGATAAAAAAAAGGGTATGTTGACTTCCAATCGTCATATCTTGAACCGCAAGAAATGAAATCGATCCAACAATAGCTCAAAGAAAATATATGATAGAGGATAAGAAGCCACAATGATTTCATTCAGTAGAAAAAAGCCATAAATTCTCATAAAATTCCGAGGAACAGAAGATAACGTCAATGAGCAGAGTGAATGATTTTTTTTTAACGATTATAATTTGTAAATTTCCATAGGGTGAATGTAACCACCGATGATTCTCTTCATATTCCATTTTTAACTTCCACATCCATATTTTTGAAATGTAAAAAATAAATTGGGGTAAAATTAAACAAAGAGTGAGGAGAACTGAAGAGTCTTTCTCTTGTCATATAAAAGAGAACTCATAGTAGAGAAATTGACTTTTTCCCTTTGTAAAAAAATATGGTACTATTAACTCTAAGTAATAAAGAGCAGGAGGAATTTTGAAGTCACAACTGTTATTGAATGCTTGTGGGACTATTATACACTTGTATTTGTGGTTTAATTTTTTTGGGTATTGATCAAATGAACTATTTTTATGCTTAGTATTCAGGATTATTATGCTATTGTGATTTCTTATGAGTGCAGGGATGATGTTACATATTTCCTTTTCAACTATTTGGGATATTTTCTATAGTATTATTGTTATAATATTCTCTTGGCTTCCATGAACTATTTATGTTGTCAAAGTATCATTTTAAATTGTGCTCATCTTCTAGTTTTTCTCTCAGGATAGGTTAGAATTAGTTAGATTAGATTAGTTTTCATTAGTTATATTAGTCTTATAATTATTTATAACTCTTTGGGTGGAAGCTTGTTCTCTTTACCCTTTTCATTTCTTCTAATTCTAAGCGAAAAAAAGGCTCATAGACTCGTGAGAAACACTACCCCAAACGAAAGAAGGTCTGATTGGGACCTTCCATCGGGCATTCTCCCTCATCTCACTGAACGAGTCATTTTGGCCTATCAACAACCTCTTTTAGCAACCATTGGTTTCCATTGTAATTTTATTTGTACCTTACCCTTTCCAATAATTTTACATGTCTTATCATCACCCAAGCGAACTTGTCCAAAATCTCCTTGAACATAGTCTTGAAAATATTTCTTATGAGGCATGACATGAAATGAATCCCCTGATTCTACCACCCAACAATTAATAATATTATCTAATGAAAGGATTAAATCATATTATAAAACATCACCTGTTACATTTTCTTCATGTTTATTCTCCTATTGTCCATCTACTGGATTTCCTTTTCAAGACAAACAATATATGTTCGGGTGTCCTTTCTTCCCACAACACCAACACTCCACCTTCACTTTGATTTTGGATCATCCCTTCCTCGACTTCCCAATATTCCCTGGACTCTTTCCTCTCTCCATTGGTATTCCCCTACTATCCATAGTCAAATAATTTCTTGATGTCTCGGCTATACTTTTCCATCACATTTCCTCACTCAGGATAACACCAACACAATAATTAAACTTTAATGTATTTGAACTAGAAACAAAGTTACTTAAAACCATGACCAAGCCATTTCATCTTTCTGGCATTTAGAAAAAAATCAAAACATCCCTCACCTCATCATCAAAGTTTACTCCGATATAACTTAATTGACTGGTAATCATGTTAAACTCATTTAAATTATCAACAACAGATCCACCTTCTGACATCTTCATATTAAATAAATTCTTCATAAGAAATACCATGTTGGAGGTTGAGGTATTTTACACAGTTTGGTCATTGTCTTCATCAATGTAATATTCTAGATATAAAAAGTATGCAGAACAAAAATAAATAACTAGAAATGGTAGATGAACAATAATATAACCAGAACAACACTACAATAATACCAAATGATACCAAAAGAACACCAGAAAGAACACTTTGATTACTGAGAGAAATGTTCACTTGCCTCTTCGAGGGGGAAACCTCCAATAGAGAAGAGCTATATTACAATAATATCAAAGACAAAAGTTCTCATACCCTTGACTCCTATTTACACTAAATATGTCTATCAAAAGAACCATCTAGAGGAAGATCCTTCTAGAAGTGGAAGCTTCTATTAGTTCTTCTTACATTGGACTTATTCTTCCTTATTGCTAGGCCTTATTAATATTGACCTTTATTACATCGGAATATATTATTCTACCTACACAAGGGGTTAGGTACCTAACATGTCCTCCCCCTTAAAAACATCCTTGTCCTCAAGGCTTGAGATGTGGAAATTGTTGCAGAATGGTAGCTAGTTCCCAAGTGGCATCTGTTGAAGTTGTATATTTCCACTCAAATAACACTTACTTGATGGTTCGTTGATGCATATGACGCTCACGCTAGTCCAAAACAGCTTGTGGTTGTATCCAAATGGAGCCTTATTTGTCCAACTTAGGAAGGTTGGTTTGAGTTTGGCACTTAGTTCCAATCACCTTCTTTAAGCAGGAAACATGAAAAACAAGATGGAGCTTAGAATGGCTGGAAAATCTAATTGATAGGCCACCTATCCCACATGCTTGAGAATGGTGTAAGAACCATAAAATTTGGGCGCCAGTTTTTGACAATGGTTAGCCTCGAGGGAATTTTTCTTGTAAGGTTGAAGTTGAAGAAACACTTGATCCCTTTCTACAAATTGAAATTCAGAGTGACCTTGATCTTCTTGTTGCTTCATGCGATCCTGGGCCATGACCAAATTCTCTTTGAGGGTATAGAGAATAGCCTCTCGAACTGTAAGCGTTTGGTCAACCGCCTGGACCTTCGAGACACCTGGAAAATATGAGAGAAATGAAGGTGGATTTTGTCCATATACATCCTCAAAAGGAGTCATGCGAGTAGATGTATGGTACAAAGTGTTGTACCACCATTCATCTAGTGGTAGCCATTGAGCCCATTGATTTTTCCTTTCCTAGGAAAAACACCTCAAATATGTTTCCAAACACTTGTTGACAACTTCGGTTTGACCATGAGTCTGGGAATGATAGGTTGTGCTGAGATGCAATTGGGTGCCTTGTAGCTTGAACAGTTCTTGCCAAAAATTGTTGGTGAAAGTTGGGTTGTGATAAAAAACAATAGAATGTGACATGCCATGAAGATTGAAGACATGATCCATGAAAAGTTGAGCCACAATGGATGCTATAAATGGGTGTTGAAGAGAAGTGAAATGAGCATACTTGGAAAGACGATCAACTACCACCATGATGACTAATATATTTCCCGATTTAGGTAAGCCTACAATAAAATCCATAGAGATATCCCACCAAATAGTGGGTGGAATCGGAAGAGGTTGTAGTGTGCCAGGATATTTGACTGTTTCTCCCTTGTTGCATTGACACACATCACATTCAACAAAAAAGTTATGAACATCTTGTTTCATACCATCCCAGAAAAAATAACGTTTGACCCTATCATAGGTGTTGGTAAACCCAGAGTGCCCACCTGTGGGTGTAGCATGAAGCTTAGAAAGTACTGTGGACTTAAGTTTTGACTGTTTACTTAAATACAAATGACCTTTGTATCGAATCTCATCATGGAGCCAAGAGTACCCTGGGGAAACTGGAGAATAGGACTGCAATTGTTGTATCAGATGCGAACTTTTGGGATCGTGTAGCCATTCCTGGCGAACAAGTTGGAGCCAATCTGGGACAATGAAAGAGAGAGAAAAAAGGGACCCTTCATCTTCATATTTTCGGGAAAGTGCATCCACAACCACACTGTCTTTGCCTTTCTTGTTAATGATCTTATAATCATATCCAAAGAGCTTAGTCACCCATTTTTGTTGCTCTGGGGAGGAAATGCGTTGTTCCAGAAAATACTTGAGGATTTGATGATCTGTCTTAATTTGGAAGAGTTTCCCCAATATATAAGGGCACCAAAGATTAAGGGCATGCAAAATAACCAACATTTCCTTTTCATAGATTGATTTTCCCAAATTTTGCTCAAACAGTTGTTTGCTGGTTAAGGCCAAAGGCTGACCCTCTTGCATAAGGAAAGTGCCAATTCCTTTCCCTGAAGCATCATATTCTAGCACAAAGGTCTTTGTAAAATCAGGAAGGGCCAGGACTGGAGTGGTGCACATGGCCATCTTCAAGGTTTGAAAAGCCTAAGCAGTTGCTGGAGTCCAAGTGAAATGATTATTTTTAAGGAGTGCAGTGAGAGGTGTCACAACATTTCCATAATTCTTAACAAACTTGCGATAAAAACTTGTTAAGCCCATAAATCCACACAATATTTTGAGAGTCTTTGGGTGAGACCAATCTTTCATAGCTTCAATATTTTTAGGATCCACCTTGATGTCGACCTTACCAACAAGATGACCCAAGTACTCGACTTCCAAGGCGCCAAAAGCACATTTAGATTGCTTTAGGAAAAGTTGGTGCTAAGAGAGTAGATGAAGAACTCGATCCACATGAGCAAGATGGTTTGTCCAGGTTTTTATATAGATGAGGATATCATCAAAGAAAACTAAGACAAAATGACGGAGAAAAGGATGGAATACATGATTCATGAGGCTTTGGAAAGTGGAGGGAGCATTACACAAGTCAAAGGGCATGACCAAAAACTCATAGTGGCCCTCATGATTTCTAAAGGAATTCTTAGGAATGTCTGCCTTTTTCATATGGATCTAGTGGTATCTAGAACGAATATCAAGATTAGTAAAGAACTAGGTGCCACTTAATTCATCCAAGAGGTCATCAATGATAGGAATGGGAAATTTGTCTTTAACAGTGAGTTTGTTGAGGGCGCATAAGTCAGGACACATGTGCCAAGAACCTTCTTTCTTAAGGACCATGACCATAGGAGAAGAGTAGGGGATCGTACTAGGGAGGATAACACCGGCGTTGAGCAGTTCTTGAACCATTTTCTCAATTTCATTTTTTGGGGAAAAGGGGTGACGATAGGGACAGATATTGGGAAGAAGGATTCTTGGGACAAGGGGAATGGAATGATCATGAACACCATGGGAAGGAGGGAGTCCCTAGGGAGTGGAAAAAACCACTTGATGTTTAGAGAGAATGGATTGGAGGTCCTGCAACACAAAGGGTGTCTCAGTTGCTTGTATGGCATGGAGTTGGGAAATAATGCCAGAATGACCTTTTTTGAGCAGATTTTCCATGCGATGGGAACTAATGATCTCTGGGGAATCGACGTTGATGCCTTGGAACTTATATTTTTTTCCCTCCTGGTTGAATTTCATGGTTAATTCCTTAAAATACATGATAATGGGACCCAAAGTCCTTAGACATTCTGCACCCAACACAATGTCACAATCACCCATGCCAATAGAAAACATATGATATTTCAGGTAGTAGTCACCAATTTGGAGATGCACATTTTCACAACTCCCTCCACATTTCATGGACCCGCCATTGGTAATCATGATTTGAAAATTATTGACTGCACAGATATAGCAATTAGTTTCTTGGGCAATGCAGCGATGGATAAAATTATGGGTGCTTCCACTATCAACAAGAATGATGACCTTCCTATGCTTGATGTAACCAATTAGCTTGAGGGTTTGGGGAGTAGAGAAGTCATGGAGATGATTTAGGGAAATGACTGGTTCTACTTCAGGAGGGTCTGAGGGAGGGGTTATGTCAGTGGGTTCAGGTGACACAGACATAAGGGGAGCCTCAACATCCTCTTCTGAAACATCCTCTGAGATGGCCATAAAAATATTTTGTTCCTTACACTTGTGTCCCGGAAAATATTTGTCATCACAATTATAACAAAGGCCTTTGAGTTGGCATTCAACCATTTTGGCCCTGGTCAATTTTTGGATCTTTTGTGGATTAGAAGGAGGAGTGGGATTTACTGGTTTAGTGTGAGGAATAAAGGAGGGTTTCCAGTTTTGAGAAGAGACAACCTATTTTTCTTCCTTATCTCTTTTAGTAGTCTCCACCCAACTCTGAGGCTGAGCCATGAGGACACGGACATGAATCGCATCCTTGAGGACACTGTTAGAACATTCTCGAAAAAAAGCATCAGACATTCCCTCTGTACAAAAATCCAGTCGCTCAAAAGAAGCAATAAAGTCTTCCATTGTGCCAGATTGTTTCAACTTTTTCAAACGGCCTAAATGGCTGGTGTCAGTGTCAAAGCGTTCATAAATCTCTTCCACAAAGTGTGTCCAAGAAACATACCCTTGGAGGGTATTTTTTCTCCATTGCCACCATTGCCAACGTTCTTGATCTAGATGGAGAACACCATACCGAAGTTTGGACAACTCATCTATAATGTCATACAAAGAGAAATAATGTTCCATTTGAGTTACCCAACCAGTGGGATCCAAGCCATCAAATTTGGTCACATCCACACATGAAAGGCTTAGGTCACGCTGAAAGTGATGGGGCTGAAAATGATGGGAATGAGAGGAAGTTTCACCTTAGGGATCTGTAGGGATATTCAACTTGGTGCTAATCATCGTAGTGATAGATTCAACTTGGGTAGTAATGTCTTGTTTGAGGTCTTCTTTGAGCTCCTCTATTGAGGCAACGATGGAGGAATGCATGTTTTTATTGATGGTGGAAATATTGGCACTGATCTGTGTCACTTCTTGTTGGGTCTCTATGAAATTAGAGTGCAAGGTATTGAAGCAATCTTCCAAGTATTAGCTATGGGTATGTGCCATGATGACGAGGGAACTGAAAAGGGGTGGGTGGGGTCAAAACATTTGATGAAAAAGGATAGGTATGAATGTGATAAGGGAGAAGAGAGAAATCCAATGGAATAGGTCTCAAATAATGGTGCTAACAGGGTCCAGATTTTTTTTTTTTTTTAACACCTGTGGAGTTATACTATGATCTGAAGAATATTGCAGTGATGAAATGCCAAAATTTTTAATCAGGAAGAAATGTGTAGTAATTTGGCAACTCGAATGCAATAGATATAGTTGCGTGGAAAAATAAATTGTCCGTTCTGTTTTTTTTTTCCATCCCCAAAGGTTAGGTATTCAAGGGTTCTATGGAAAAGGGTTTGCCCTGTGCTATAGCTATCTGATATATGTGCGGGGTCCAACATTAGTACTCAGCCCAGTGTCTCAGGGAACCAACTAAGGAGGCTAGACTATGCCCTTAGTGGTACTACTCAACTACCCAGGTACTAGAGAGTATCTTCCCGAGTGTTGTTCTTGGTGGCACTATAGCAGTCAGGTGACCAATCGGTTTATCTATGGAGGGCTTAAGGAAATCTAGGCTGATCCATATACATGTGTTGTCTGATGCGCTACCACTCAAAGGGGTACCAACATGGGTTACAAGCGTGGTCAATAGATGTGTGCTTAAGTACCACTTGTATTTCCTACGTGTATGAATCCCCGACCGTGGGTTTATGCGCGTAAAGACAAATATATGTAGCTTAAATACGCCAGAATACGTCTCTACCCTGAAAAAAAATTAACTGACAATTTTCTGGCGAGGAAAGTGCTCTTATACCACTTGTAATATTCCAGATATAAAAAGTATGCAAAACAAAAATAAATAGCTAGAAATGGCAGATGAACAACAATATAACCAGAACAACACCACAATAATACCAAATGATACCAGAATAACACTAGAAAGAACTCTTTGATTACTGAGAGCAATGTTCACTTGCCTCTTTGAGGGGGCAACCTCCAACAGAGCAGAGCTCTATTACAATAATATCCAAGACAAAAGTTCTCATACCCTCAACTCCTATTTATACAAAATATGTCTATCAAAAGAACCATCTAGAGGAAGATCCTTCTAGAAGTGGAAGCTTCTATTAGGTCTTCTTACATTGGACTTATTCTTCCTTATTGCTAGGCCTTATTAATATTGACCTTTATTACATCATAATATATTATTCTACCTACATGAGGGGTTAGGTCCCTAACAATCAAACCCTTTGTTTTACTTTCTTTCAAAGTTTTGAAAGACACCGATGCAACCAATAACAACCATATTGTTCCCAGTGCTTTTCTGTCAAGAACCTCCCATTCTTTGTATTTCATGGTCATCGGCTTCTTTGTTAGTCTACCCAATGGTAGGAATAGATCCTTCTAATATAGATAGTCTTCCATTTGCAACTTCCATGGATGGTAGTTTTTTCCATTAAGTTTTTGGACCCTAAAATTTCCTTCTTATGCCATTTCTCCCACTTGAACTAGGAATAAGAATCCTCCTTTCCTGCATGTTTTACTAGAAAAATAATCCTTTGTATCTTATACCATTTGTTAGGAATTAGATTGCAAAGAAATAAAATAATGTAGAAATAAAACATAGAAGAGAATAATAGAAACATAGACATAGATATGCATGGTTCACCCAATATGGGATACGTCCATAGAGAAATTATTAGTCCTTTATTATTATCCAACAAATGAAGGGATACAACCTACAATATTCTCACAGATAACACCCAATGTAACTTTATCTTCCTTTTCTCACAGTATCCTCTCTTAGAATACAATATTCTCTATGATACACAACCACAATACAATTCCCTCATACAAAAACGGATTTCCTTCTTGGGTGAAAACCATAAAGCAACTTCTAACATTAGATCTGTGAACTTATAATGAACGGTCCAGATTGACTATGAAATTACAATATTTTACAAGGGATTTTTTCAAAAAATTTATTCGGGGGCGCATTGGCCACCATGCCCCCTAGACAGGGGGGTAAGTCACACAAAATCACACATAGACCCTGAGAATAAGGTGGGTAGGATTACCTTCACATGAATCAGGAAGATAATCTAGATCCACAATCAATATCCTAATTGTTGAGGGTTTAACACAAACATCATTGTCAATTGATTATTTTCTCAGGCTTCTTCATCTCATAGTTGTAATGGGATTGTAGCCATAAAAGGACTTATAGATTTTGAAACTCATAGTAAAATATTTCTATGGTGATCCCTTATTTATAAGATTATATTATGAGTCAAATCCCAAAGTAAAAGAGAAACTGGAAAATAAGTTGGAGGAGAACATGCAACAAAAAAGGTAATCCTAGGTGTTGAAGAAGAGCAAGGAGAGGATGAGATTAATCATTAGAAATGAAGTCTCACTAGATGATATCAATCATTATCAAATATTATCTTTGGTGGGAAATTTTTATGCGTTATTTATTTCTTAAGTTCCCTTGGGTCTCTAGGTGGAAAAATTTCAATTATTAAGTCGTATATGTCCTATTTTTCCACATTTTATCCAAACACTAGATAAAATTTTCATTTCATAGGAGGACAAATAGGTACTCAAGGATCATCATTGGTTTTGGAATGACTCTCATCTATCACTAAAAATTTGGGAACGAAGGTTCAATCTAAATAAGGAGGCATATACTTATCAATCTATGTGGTTTAATATTTCCAAGGTTGCCATTCAAACTTAGGAAGGACCAAAAATTGTTGGACAAAGGAAACACTCTAGGGACATTTATATATATCTATCCAAACCATTGCTCCAAATCAGATAGAATAGTAGTAAAATTTTGCTGAAATAGACTTAATAAGGGGGTTACCATATTCTATGAAATTAACATATGGAAGGTGGAATGTTATTCAATGTGTAGATTATCAAAATGTCCCTTTTTGATGCCACTAATGTTGTTAATATGATCATATGAAATAGTTTTCTCTTTAAATAATGGAAGAAGGATTACACTCAAGGGTAAAATGATCCAAGGTTATGACTATTTGACACCCATAATGGCTAGAAGAAGTGATGCTAGTCCATATGGTAATAAGACCAATAATGATAAGTAATGAAAAGAGACACACTAGTGCTCTCATTAGGCTCAAACTAGAAAAGTGTCTTTCGTAGGCTCTAGCAGGAAACTTGAGATAAAGAAGTAAAAGTTTGAGGAGGGTCTATAGGAGTATAGTGGGGAATATTCTCCTACTAGGGATATTAACACTCCTTCTAAGGTGGAGGATATTAGGTTATACAAGTCCTTAGGACATATGTAAAAAATATCTCTAATTGTTGGGTAAGTGTAATTTGTTCATGTTAACAAGCCCTACTTCTCTAATGCTCATTTTTATGGAATGGGGAATCATTACAACAAAGGAGTGAGGGGAAAAAAAAATAAAAAAAAATGTATTTTCCAATTCCAATTGGAATATGTGGGGGAGTGATTGATTTCAATAAGGTAGAACAACTTGGTAGTAAGATACAAAATTTTCCAAATCAAAAGAAGAAAGTCATAAGGTATGAGTTAAGTTCTTATAAGTAATCAATTGATGATGTACATGATGGAGATGTGGAAGGGGACATCCAAACAGATGGTGGTGATAATGGTATAGACCTATCACAAGGAAGAAATTCATACATACACTTGGAAATGGAAAAAAATGAACAAGAAGTAAAGGAAGACAAAGAAAGAACTATTCTTGGACGCTTAGAGCTGGAAAGTCCTCCAAAAGTATTAAAACATGATTGTGATACCTATGAATATTTGAGGATTGGGTGCAACTCAAAAAAATAATGAAATTCATAGACTAGTGTCGGACAAACAGTTTTGGATATAATTTTGAGAAAAATATAAGTACGAAGAAAGCACGTAGAAGGAAGGCTTCACATAGAACGAAGGAATCATGTAGAAGGAAGTAAACGTGTAGAAGGAAGGAATCATGCAAAAGGAAGGATTTGTGTTGAAGATAGAAAGGGTGCAGAAGGACGAGAAGGATAGAGACAATGCAAATACAAAAAGGAAAAAGAAAGTGAGTGAGAAAAGGAAGCACAGACGACAATAGTGTGACTTTCCATAAATAGAAGGACAAAAAAAAAGATATATAAAGAACAAGAAGTAGAAGAAGGAAAATAGGCGGTTAAGTGAATATGGTTATGCCATGGATTGTAATGGGTTGTTTTGGAATAGATAAGAATAGAACTTGAAAAACTAAATTTTTGGGTATAAATATGTAACGAGATTGAGAGATAAAGATATAGAGAGATAGATGTATGCGTATGTAAGTGTGAGGAGGTGTGCATGAAAGAGAATTGAGGTTATGGAAGCATATTGAATGTAATAGTCAGTTAGTAAGAAAGAAGATGAATAAATAAGGATTTTAGAGAAGATATTGTCTCTTGTGTTCCTACTTGTCTTTATGTGTTCATGAATGATGATATAATTTGCAGAAGGAATTTAGTATATGGATTGGTTAGGATGTAATTTTCACGTATGGTTGTTATAGTTTAAGTAATAATAAAGAACATGTAAAATTTAAGATCAGGAAGAATGATTCATGCAACAACCTCCCTTTCCCTTACTGCTGCAAAAACCTGGTTCTTCGAGCCCCAATAGATACCTCCAATGAGACTTCATATGGGAAAGCAGGTGATGCTGAAAGGGTCGATATCTTGAGGGGTTTTTTGGTCATGGTCAACCCGAACCCTGGGTCTAATAACCCCTGTGCAGACAAGATGTATCCAACAAATGGTTCTGTTGTTGGGAACGAGAATTTGTGACTAAGGGAAGGTTTTGGAGGACGACTAAGAAAAAAATCATAGAATTGATGGAAACAAAAGAATGGGACTTCACACGATAAGATAATGGGAATCCTTAGAGGAGTGATGACCAATGGATGCAAAAGTATGTCTTCACCAATCAACAAGAAATTTTCTTTGGAAAATTCTCAAACATTCTGACTGGGTGGCTAGAAAGGTTAGTAGAGAAGACATGAAGGTTTAGTGTTATAGCACCAAAGAATTGGACTCTGGAACTGGTAAGAAAACTAAATTTGGTAAGTAACCCAACTACTCGAGCAATTGATTTTTTTTTGGATAGTATACTAGGGGGTTATGTTACATAATTTATAGTAGATTGCATTCAGGCATACAATGTTGTAGAAAAAAACATTTTCAAAGGCCCACGTGGGAGGTTGTTGAAATCATTGAATATGTGGATAAAGATGCTATTATGTGAAAATAATGTGATGATAATGAAGTCTGACAACTAAACATGATTTGTGCACATAGGGGAGTTGGAGGATAAAAAAAGGATCGTCCGAGAAAGGGGATGAAGCCATGAAAGAGGAAGGAAGGGACCGAGGATGCAAGAAGGTAGTACACTAGAGGAAGACTACGGAATTAGAGAGTTGTGTGGAGGAAGGAGGTATAAAAGGAAAAATACTAGGGTTGGGAGAGAAGATTTTCATAGTGAGCCAGAAGTATGGGAACCTTATGCACAAGTATGAATCGTAGAGATACCATATATAAGAGGTGGAGAAGAGGGGTTCTAGTCCATTCCAATAATATAAGAGATAGTAAGTCCTACTCAGAAATGATCCCGTGTTGAATCCACGACCCCATGTGGGTCACCACAATCATAAATAACATGTGAATACTTCTCAAAATCCTTCATAGTTAAACAAGGAGGACAAAACAACACCAGTCAAAATAGTGGGAGTAGTGTGCAGAGTCAAAATCAGAGTGTACCAACATCACCAAGAGGAGGGAATACATAGACCAACATGGTGGGGATATATATTACTTTTAGAATTCCTGAATTCAAGGGAGTAGGGTTAGAGGAACCAGAACAACACTTGTTTGTCTGTGATACATTTTGGGATTCTAAAAACATACTGAATGAAGCAATGAATATTGCACAATTAGCGACAACGTTTATAGGCCGCGCGCTAGTATGGTATATGAAGTTACATGGTATTACAACTACCGAATAGGATAGGAATTTGGAAGAAATAACCAAAGTGTTATTAAAGTAGTTCAAAAAGCCGAAGTTAGAATCACAGTAAATTACTGAACTGTAGGAGATAAAACATGGGCAAATAGAGTTAGTATGGGATTTTGATCAATTATTTAAGGATGTAATTGGGAGACTGAATTTGTAGATTCTAGATCAATAGTATTAAGACTGGTTTGTTGTAGGATTACTACCCCACATTAATAGAACACTAATTCAACAGAAGGTTGTGTCGCAGCCCAAGGCACTAGAAATCGTGATGAAATTAGAGTTGTCGCTGGAAGAAGACACTGGGGGAATGTCGGGGGTTCAGATGCAATTTGTTTCATTAACAATTTAGCTAGTTGAGCTTACCAAACAAAGGGAAAAACGAGAACAAATTTGGTGTACCAAGTGAAGGATGAAGGGAAACCACAAGGATGAATTCCCAACATTCATGCAGTACTGGGAGTAGGAGCACCGAATCCACTACTTGGGGGATGATACTGCGAGATCTATAAGAAATGGGGACATCATCCCACTGAGTGTCCATTACTCCAGAAATATCAAAGTACTCCAAAGAACTTATTTTGTAATTTTTTAAAATCTGTAAGACATGAAGAAAAGGACTGTCATGCATTCAACCTACTAAGGGAGCACACATTAAATATATACAGGATCCAGGACAATAATAATAGCATGTATGGGAGTGGTGTGAAGTATAACACTCAGAGAGGTTTCAATCAGGGGAACAAAGTAAATTTTTACAGAGGCTGAGGTAGAGGGAATTTTGGTCGAGGAGGATGAGGAACGATTATCTGTTATAACTGTAATCAACCATGACACTTGGCCCAATATTGCTAGAACCCATGTACCACGTCCACATATTGTAAAGCACTGGATCACGCAACAGAGGACTGTCCCCAACTAGTTTCAAAATGGAAAGCTAGAGGCAACCCAAATAAAAATTCTCATCAAAATTAGAATGTGAAAATGATATCAATGGAAAAATGCAGTGAAGGAACAAAAATCATAGTCGTTACACGTGGAGGATCTCAGACAAGCGTTGATATGGAAACTCAAGGAAATAAAAAAGAGCAGTGGGTAAGGAAGTCAACAAGGCCTATGCCAGCATTCAACCCACAGTAGGAAAAAGAGACATACCATATCACACGAAAGGAAATACTTGAACCACATAGGGAAGCATCCACATCATCGCTACCTCATCTAGAAAGTCAAGTGTGCAAGTAAGTACACTAACCAAATTCTTAAAAAGTTGTGTAGAAATTATGAGATATAGAACTATGCTTAATATATTATACAAAATGATTGATCATTGCACAAAAGGAAGGGACACCCCTGTCACACAACAAATGATAAGCCAAGTACTACGCAAGAAGATAACCAATGGGGAATTCAAGTTTAATGCGTGGATTGGGGAATACGATGTGGATAATGTTATCCTATACTTAGGATCAAATGTGAATGTACTACCTAACAAGACATGGGAGATGATGGGCGAACCTAAATTAATATTTTCCCATGTCTAGTTAAGGCTCATGAAACATTGTAAGATAGACCCAATAAGGTGACTAACGGGGGTACCTGTAAACATAGATGGGGTGCACAACATGGAGTATTTTGAAGTGATTGATATCGTAGATGATAGTTAACCTTATCCAACTTTAATGGGGCTGGAATGGGTGGTTGATAACTAGAAAATTATTAACTTGAAAATAAGGGAGATGATCTTCGAGGTCAGGGATCTAAAGGTTACTATACCCTTGGACCCATTAGAAGTGAAGAGATATACAAAGTCGGTAAGAGAAAATGACGTGGACAATTTATATAATTTGACTATGTGAATGGAGGATTATGTGAATACAACAACTGATGGTGCGCTTATTTGGAGAAGTTTCAGTTCATGCGCATTAGATTCAGAAGATGGTTTAGAGAATTTGCAGCAAAGGATGCATGACGTATAAACTAGAATATGTGCCTGTATAAACCGATATTTGCGCTAGATTAGCACATAACTATATGAACCACCTAAGTATGATGGAATAACTAATATTAATATGTTTATAAAATAATTTTAAGTACATGTACCTGAACAACAGAGGTTGTTAGAACTAGATGTCGTCTTAAAATCAAATCCAGCTAGATGGTGGACCGCATGCAAAAAGAGTATTAAGGATTGGGCATAGTGAATTAGACTCGTGTAGATATGATTTGGACTTTAAGCAAAAGTGAGTGGACATAAATACACAAGAGAAAGTAACCCGACGGATCACGTGGAAAAATGTAGGGATTTATGGCACTCAGTATGAGAAATAGAATGGACACACCGATTTGTACACACGTTGGATACAATCTCAAGGAATTGGTATTCAGAATTGGAGACGCGTAGAGAGACAACAACATGGAAAGGATTGGTATAGATATTCAAATTCACATTAACATTTGAACATGAATCTCCCTCAACCAATAAAGACAACCAATAAAGACAAATCAAGTCAACATTGGGACAACGAAGAATCCTAAGTTTGTTCACATAGGAGACTATTGGAACGGTGAGACAATTGAGAAGGTGGTAGACTTATTACGAGAATATCATAGCTTATTTCCCACTACATTCTTAGAGATGAAGGGGATATCAAGTGACTTAGGGGAGATGAAGGTTACACTAAAACCTGGAGCTAATCCAATACGACAGAGACCATACATGTTGAACCCAAGTTATAAGGAGAAGGTTAAGGCTAAACTCGATAGAATGATCAACACTGGAATCATTGAACCAGTTGAAGAATATGAATGGATTATCCCTATGGTGGTGTCGGACAAAAATACCAGAGAGATTAGAATCTGTGTCGACTTAAGGAAGTTGAATGACACATGCTTACATGACCCATTCCCAACACCATTCACTGATGAAGTACTATAAAACGTAGGAGGTCAAGAAGTGTATTCATTTATTGATGGATTCTATAGGTACCATCAAATAAAATCATGCAAGAGGAAAGACATAAAACCACATTTGCGACAAAATGGGGAAGTTATCAATACACGGTGATGCCATTTGGATTAAAGAATGCCCCTCTAGTGTTTTCTAGAGTGGTTGTGGCCACATTCAAAGAGTTCATCCATAATTTTTTGGAAGTGTACTTAGATGATTGGATGGTATTCAATATACTATAGGATCATATCAAATTTCTTCGGCTCATGTTAGATCGATGCATACAGTGTCAAATTTTTTTGAACTTAAAGAAATGCATCTTTCTGGTACCATTTGGAATTATACTGGGATATATAGTATGCAAGAAATTCCTATTGGTTGACCCAGAAAAGATCATCGTTATTATGGAATTAGATCCACCAACCTCAGTCAGATAGCTAAGAGAAACTTTGGGACGTACAGGTTATTACAAGAATTTTCTCAAAGGCTACCTGCAAATTAAAACACCCATGGAAAAACTGGTGAAGAAAGAAGTCAATTTCCAACGGAATGAGGATTGTCAGAAGGGGATGGACACATTGAAATAGATATGGGTCACTATACCCATTTTGGTCTTCCTATATTGGTATAAAGAGTTCCATGTCCATGTTGATGAATCATCTAATGAACTGGGTGCAGTGCTCTCATAACCTGGAGAAGGAGAAATTGATCATCTAATTATGTTCGTGAGTAGGAAACTGTCTATATCTGAAAAACATTATACCACTACAGAACGAGAAGGCCTATCCATGGTATATGCGCTCTAAAATTATATACATTACCTACTTGGGTCTCAATTCAAGATGTACACTGACCATTCTGCATTCAAATACTTAGTCAATAAGCCTATCTCAGGAGGAAAAATATGCATGTGGTTGTTACTATTTTAGGAATATGATTTTGAGGTCATCATCAAACCCAAGAAGCTCAATGCAGGACCAAATCATCTCTCACAGATCTTGATTGGAGGGGATGTAGGTAATTTAGATGATAATTTCTCAGATGCACAGTTATTCACCATTAGGATGGTGGATGATTATTTCATGGACATTGTGGAGTTTCTACATACATGTAAGGCTCCCTTCAACATGATGGCGGCGCATAAGAAATAATTGGCAGTCAAGGAAATATAGTATCAACTAATTGCAGGGAACTTATACAAGTTAGGGGCATATGGAATCTTGAGGCGTTCTATACTGGAACATGAAAGAACAACCATATTGGAGGAAGCGCATGACGAGATTGTTGGAGGAAATTATGCAGGAAAAGAAATGACATGGAAGATTTTATGCATAAAGCTTTGGTGGCCTACATTATTCAAGGACATGAAGGAGTATTATCAGTCCTGCAACATATTCCAAAGAGTGGGTAAACCATCTCGACATGATGAAATGCCATTAAATACACAAGTTACATTGCCAACATTCGATAAGTGGGATATTTATTTTGTGGGTCCCATCAACCCACAATCAAGGAGATCGGGAGAAAGATACATCATTATTGCAATCGAATATTTAACCAGGTGGGAATAAGCAACACCAGTTGTTGATTTCATGACATAAATTGTTGCGTGGTTTCTATTTGAGAATGTAGTCACTAGGTTTGGATGTTTGTGCATCTTACTTAGCCATTAAGGTGTTGCACAGTTGGGAACCTTTGATGGAAATATATTGGACGGAATGGTGAATGGAAGTCGGTTGAAGCTCTATAGAGATAATTGATCGTCTGCACAGTGACCTATACAATGCATAAACCATTGTGTTATAGTAGATGTACCATAGTAACAAGAAAAGAAAGAAAAAGGAAATAAAAAGTATAAAAAGGAAAAACAATAAAAGGGTAGTGATAGGAGACAAAAAAAGAGTAATCAAAATCCCAAGGTATCAGAACTTGCACAATTGGACTGATCATCTTACACGAAGTGAACACTGCGTCAATTTCAATGAGAAGATATGGAAAGGCCTTCCTGCGACGAACAACAAATTAATATGCAAGTTGGCATGAAAATAGCATTAAATACAGTCACGTAGGGAAAATACAACTGGACGGTTGGCCTAACGGATCATTAAAGAGTCATATAAGCATTTACTTAGGAAAGATGTCAGAAATCATAGTCAATCGACGATATGCGGGATAAATCACTTGAAGGATTTTGTAATTAAGATGAAATGATGGCACAACTCATACAATCGACACAAAATAGGATGGGACAGGTACAATCGACAAAAAATAGGATGGGACAGGTACAATCGACACAAAATAGTGGAGAGGATGAGTTAGTTAAAATAGGATGGGACAGGTACAATCGACACAAAATTATAACAATATAAGAACACCATAAGAGGAACTCCAAGAGTAGTTGGTTCAAGAGATAAGGCATCGAGAGACGACACTGCATACTGATACTTAGTCAATTGAGGGACAAAAGCTCCCATATACAGGCACAGTATGATATGAACCTACGACAAAAGAAGGAGCTTGAAGACAGAATGGAAGAAATTTTGAAGACCCAAGAGAGTGCAAAAGAAAGGGTAGTGAAATCCCAAAAGGAGAAGGAAGACACAGACTCTATGGTATAGAAGACCCAGACCATTGTCAAAAATTTATACAAGAAAGTACCCAAAGTTCCCCTGGTCGTCCAGGCCACCATGGAGGAACAAATGTCGAATATTGGGGATGCTATGAAGAGATTCTGAGAGAAGGTCTAGGATATTCAACACCAGACACAACAGGCATGCCACTTGAAGTGCACAAAGGTATATTTTGGAAGAAAACAATAGTAGTGATGGGTGTTCTATATGCACTAAAACCACACAAAAAACCCTAAATTAAATTGACAACCCGGGGTAAGTAAAATTAGAGTTGTAGCAATATATATGCCAAGGTAGAAAGGCTAGAGGTAGTATAGTCTAACTAAGTACATGGGCTATTTAAAAGCTAATCTATTCAAGCAAAGACTATTAATGATCAAACCCTACAAAGAAACTTAAATTAATTATCCTAAGTAACTTTTGAAGAAAGGATCGATGGATAGTCCTAAGAAAGTAGATGAAAACCCTACTTAAAGAAAACTAACCGAATCATGACAATAAGCAAAAGAAAATAATCTACCTAATAAACAATAAGAGAAACAAACTACATTAATTAACCTATTCAAATTCAATAAACAACTATCCTATGAAAGCAAATAAATAGACAAGCAATTACCCTATCAAAGCAAAAATAGACAAGTAAGCAACTACCTTATTAAAGCAAATAAACAAGTAAGAAAACAACTAACTAACATATGGTGACTTTTACAACAAGTAAACTAATTAAGATTACTCAATAAACAACTAATTAAGCTAAGAAACAAGTGAACTCTATTCTTAAATTAAATTTCACAATAACTTCTAATTTACAATAGGAAATCTTAATCTACGAAATTGAAAGCATTATGACAATAAAATATATTAACAACTACTCTTTAATATATGATAAGCAAACTATTATTTAATCTACCAAAGCAAGAAGATTATCTAATCTAAAAGCAAGAAAAATATTTTCTAAGCAAGAAAACTCAAATGTAGTGTTGATGGTTATGTCTCCGGTGTCTTATAATATCATGATGGCACTTAACAATTAACGATAATTCAAGAGGGATAAACTCAATATTGACTTCGATAGCAAAGTGAGAAGTGTGAATTAGGCAATCCAATGAGAACTTAGCCATTATAGAAGCAACATCAACTATCTTGCATATCCATGTGACTCATCAATTATGCAGTAATCATCAACAACATAAAAAACACTATTCTAGTAAATTCAATTGCATTCTTTACTAAGTAATCAAATTCATACTACTTAGATTCAAAACTAAAATTGATAATCAACTTTGAATGAAAATTGCAACCTAGATCTAAAAAGGAAATTGCATAAGGTACACTAAACTAACTCTATTTTAATAATTCAAATTGCAAAAGAGGAAGTACTCATAAAACAAAAATTAAATACTATTTCAGCACATGACAAGAAATTAAATGAGCAAACTAGATGAAAATTTAGATAAGAAAAACTAAGTAATAATTAGATAAGCAAACTAGAATTAAACACTAAGGACTAATAACTATCCATCCACTGAAACCTTGTCAAGGAAATCATAAACTAAAAACTTTGTTTTAAACTCTATTTCAGCATAAAAGAAATTCTAGCTATCATCTAATTATATAGGGGTTAGTAGCTTAAGATTAAGCTTATTTCCTATTTAGTTAGAAAGACATGGCATATTAACTATTCTTCATAAGCAACCTGCAAAAAGAAAACTAAAACAATTAAGTTGTGAACAACAATTACACAGTAAGAAAAAGATGATAAAAATGCATGTACAGGAAATAGAAGAAATGACAATTGCATAAATCAAATACACAAACAAACTAACTAAATATTCACCCAGACCACTAGTGCCCCCCCCAGCAGGTCGTGGCTACTCCTCAACAATGAATCACGAGCTCAAGCAACACGATTTCAACATTTCAAATTAAAAAAACAATTTTACACAAATTTATGAAAATGTCTGAAAATGGAAAAACAGAGCTGGACTATCCTTTTGCTCTCTAACACTATTTGTCTGACCACTGAGGTGGTATTTATAGATTTACAACTTGAGAGGTTGACCACTGGAAGGGTCGACCTCCTCTAAAAACAACAAATCACATTCAATGCGTCTTGACAACCGGTGGGTTCTAGAAACAAGGCGAGCCAATAAACGCCCAACATAACAACATAATCTGAGTTGTTAGAAGCTAAGTAGTTGGAGGCCAGGAGCACGAAGAAAACCCATGTCGCTGATTTTCCCATCACTGGCTGCCGATATAACAACTGCCAACTCGCCCATGGTTTTAGTGTAGGATGGAGTGACGGACGGAGTGTCGGATGGAGTACCAGACTGAGTGCTGAATGCAATACCGGACGGAGTTTCGGATGTAAAAAAGAACTCCGATTTTTCCTCGTGACACACAAAACGGGAATTAGTTTCCTGGGATCACAAAAACATGCTGAATTATACTTAAAATCATCACAAAACATGAATCATGCATACCTGGTATGAATCATAGCGATTTGACACAAAATCTCTTCAAAAACTCTTCAAAACAGGGAATCGCATATACATATTTGGCCAAAAAGTATCTAATTAACGTCATTAAATCAATCATATCAGGGGCCCAACATTACCCCCACACCTAAGATTTTACAGGTCCCACTGCAAACAAAAAGAAATTTCCCAACATGACTAGACTTACAAAGGAGAGGGTGGATTAGCTTTAGAAGCTTCTCCCTCTTGCCCGAGGTATTTTTTCTTGGGCCTTTTGCGATGTTTCAATTGCATCTAGAGACTATTATTGGTGGAAGTCATATCATCAACCAAACGCTGTAGAGAATTCATCTTGGCTTGTAGGACAACGTTATCATGGCGTAAATGACGACTCGGTGTTTCATGCTCTCTAAGTTTGAACTGGAGGGTTTGGAGTTTTTGGAGGTTGATGATGACATGTGAGGAATCCTTGATATGTATATTATACCCTTGATCCTTTAAACCATGCAAAACAACAATTTTACCTCTGCAAAATTAGTTCCAAAAGTGACTTCCCAGAAGTGCAACAATTCTGGCCTGACGAACTTGTGAAAAATAGGTATCCAAGTGACACTTGTAACTACAAGACAGTAACTCTTGTGTACAAACTGAGAGATGTCTTTTTTTGTGAATATGTACTTGATAAAAACATCTCTTGGGTTTCAAAAATTCACTTCCAGCTGTTAGGAAAACATGACAAGAAAACATGACTAAAACAGGAAAAACAAAGTGTTTTATTTTTCGAAAAACTAGGCCTCTAAGAGAATTGAATATATCCCAAAAAATAACGTATATTAAAAAAATGAGAGAGGTTATTATTTTTTAATATGTACTTGATAAAAAACTCTCTTGGTTTTCAAAACTTCACTTCTAGTTGTTAGGAAAACATGATAAGAAAACATGACTAAAACAGAAAAAACAGAGTGTTTTATTTTTTGAAAAACTAGGCCTCTAAGAGAATTGAATATATCCCAAACCATAACGTATATTCAAAAACTGAGAGAGGTTATTGTTTTTGTGTATATTATGAACATAAAAATCCTACAGGTTTCAAAAATAATTTCCCATCTGTTCATAATCCAAGCTTGAAGTTGGTTACTCAAAAATTACAGAAGCGCACCGTGTTCTCAGCAGAAACACGATGTGGTCTTTCAGAGGGATTTTGGAGGCCTTCCCAAAATATTTTTGAGCTAAAAGTGGTATGTTTGGAAATTTTCTGATGTCTTATACACCATGGAACCATCAATCACTGCAAATTCCTTCTCCAAACCTATGAAAAACTGAATTGTAGTCAAGTTGTCCAAATGTGCAGGAACCTTCCTATAGCGACTGTATTTGGGGAATTTCTCTCAAATAATAACACCTGTGCATAAAATGAAGGAGGTTTTTGTTTCTTGGTATATGATTGAATAAAATGTCTTTCACATTTGTCAAATTCATCTTCCTTTATTCAGAAACCAGTTTTGAAGTAGAACTTTGACCAAGACAATCATTTGAAAATTTATGACAAGGAATGATGACATGACCATGATGAAACTTTATGACCGTGGATGAGTGGATGGAGTAGTAATGACACCTAGACACACCAATTACCATTTTACAACCAATAGATGTCAAATTTTATTTGATAATTTTATTTTGAAAATATAACAATTTGACGTAATAACCCTATCAATCACATGAAAGAGTAAATTTTATCACTGGTGACTGACTTAACTGACAGATACTAACAAAAGACTTGGTTTGTACTGGTAGTCATGGTGAATAGGAAAATTTTTATTTCCTTTGATCGATCTGTAACAATTCAAACAACTATTCCTCTTTTCATAAGCTTGTAATATAGATGGCAGTGAGTATTTAGCAGTTGTTATCGCTCTGTATTTGTCAGAAAGAGTAGTTAAGTATACGAAGTATTCTATAACATAAACATAAAAATGCGCAATAAGCTTATAACATACACAATGATGTCAACAGTATATAATTTAGCATACCAATACAAACAACTTCTGATATAATATCCCAAGACATTGTAAAAAGACAGTATGACAGAATTTTAGCAGAAAACCTACTTCCTCTTCTCATGGGTTTGCTATACAAATGGGCAGTGATTAGCCTTTTTTAGCTCAAGAAACTCCCCCCAGACCGAAGATATGGAACTTCCTCGTGCCATGAATTATAAATAGGATTCTTGGTCTTTACTCTTTTTAGAGGGGGGTTAGCAATAGGCTTCTTGGTCTTCTTGGCCGATGAGGTTGCAGAGGTATCAACAAGTTTCTTGGACTTTTGGTCCGGTAAAGGAATAGCTTGAGCATCAGAGTTTAGGTGGAGTAACAGTCCCTAGATCAAGAGTCTTCTTTCTAGTCTTGATTGTAATATGAGGGTTTGCAAATTGGTAAATGAACTCATCCCACATTTTTCCCTATTTTTTCAACTCGGATAAGTCAAGTAGTTTGATAAGGCTGTGGTGAAATAGGCTATTATGGGGATTGGTTAAATTCTTCCTCACCGAGGAAGACATCCTCTCAAGACTCTTTAAGAAGTAAAAGGGAAAATTCAATGGCTTATTGAACTGAAATTGAGCTAATAATCAAAAGTGACAGGCTTTAAAGACAAAATATCTACCTTCACATGTAATCAATCTGGTGATGACTA
>SNQJ01S0052693.1:21314-40273 GCA_010110895.2 Picea sitchensis | reverse complement strand
CTACCTTCACATGTAATCAATCTGGTGATGACTATGAGAGGGTTGATTAGCTCCTCTTTTATCCACTCCTTCGACTATCCCTTAGCTCCAAAGATGTTCTGAAATTCGTTTTTAAAAACCTTGTTATAGCTTGCTCTTGGCAACTGGTGGTGTTTAAACCAGTGGTCTCCAACTCTTGGGAGCTTTGTGGTTGAGGAAATTGATTCCTCAGAGACCACAGACACAGTGAATAGGAGCAGAGGCAGGCTAAGAGTGTTCCATTATTATTTGTTTTTCCATCGTGCTCACACAAACCATTCCTCTATCTCGCATTCTATAAGGCATATAATCATAACTCTATAATGAATAGTTTGTAACGAAAATAAACCAGTTAAGTGGTCTGTTAAGGAAATGTACAACAATTTATAACACATAGGGAATTAGCATTTCAAAAATAAAATAAACGCTGATATAATAGTTTTTATTATGAAAACAACACACATAAATTTTTACAAAGATTTACTTCTTCTAGGCAATGTTATCATTTGTCAACTCATGAACCCCTCCCCCACACCCAAGTATTGTGACACCTCACAATAAAAAATATAGGAAACCAATCAGTTCTCCCAATAGCCAAAGATTTATAGCTTGTTAAGTGCAGAGATAAATTTCATAGATTAGTCTGACGAGACGGTTAAAAGATGGCCCCACCTATAAGATAAGAGATCCTATATATAGATAAGAAGAGGTAGGAAAGAGAGTTTCAAGATAGTCGCAGAGTTAGTTCCCAATGGAAAGTTTATGGAGTTCATTAACCTTATCTTAACCATACATACTTCATGTCAGCTTTGTTTACAAGTAATTCCATACATCGGGATAATTTCAAATTATTATTTATTTTTTGTTAAATTATCATCCTCGCTAGGTAGAATGCCTCGCTGCTAGCAAGCCTGTTCAGTATTCTGGTGGGTTTACCTAGTCATACCACAGGCCGATACCTGCTGCCAGTAGACCTATTTAGTATCCCGTCGGGTTAGCCTCTTACACCCTCAGAGACTGGCCCTCCATCTTTTAATATTTTAGTATAAGATTTCTTTATGCAAGAAGATGGGGGGACAACTCTGAAAACATTTTTTTTTTTCAATTGGGATCATATTTATGTTAGAGGATGACTTTATGTTATATTCCTTAGTGATTGTCTTGATGTAAGGGGTACTTAACTGGGCGTTTCATATCTAAAGATATGATATAATCAAGTTATTTAGTGTGTAGTGTATGGTACCATTGAGAAAGAATAGAAAGGTATCTCTAGGCTCAACTCACTTTTTTCTTTTGTAAGTTATTGTGATGTTTCCATGACTAAACACTAATCATACCTCCTTGTTACTCTTTAATAAAGATACTTTACTCACTTACTCAGGTTTCTTGGGAAAACTGTACGAGTGACCTTAAAACTTGATGGTTATGGTATCACTTCCTTATATAAAGGTGAAGGTTCAAGAGTAACTTCTTTTTAAGATGCCTTGGGAAAACAAAGATGAAAGTCTATGCAAAAATATGGCTAATTACAACAAGTCATTATTCATTTGATGCTTAGTAGACAACAAGGTTCAAATATAGCAATGTTTTGAAGAAAAATCCTTCTTTTATATTTCCTTGAAACTGTCTACTCCTGGTGAAATAAATACCTACAGAAATCTCTAGAATTGTTTGTCAAAAACCACACTCTAAAAGATAAAAAAATTAATGAGATCAATGAGATGAAGTCACTAGAACATGTATCTTATAGTTCTTTTATTAAAATAAAATGTAAAATGAGGATGCATTAGACTTTAATCTAAACTAACAACACACATATTTTATTCATTATCCTACCCTACCTAAAAAGAAAGGAAAATCTTTATTCAAGTGTAAGAAATTTTCCAATGTAACCATGTGCGAAGCAATATAAGAAACATACTCATATCCACATATAAAAAATTTACCGTAGTGATTACCTAGATATGAAGAAACAACCAACCTACTTGTTTTGGTATCATAATGTGTTGAAGAAGAGAATAGTATTGTGGCCTGATGACCTCTTTAAACCAAATTTCAATGTAATCTTGATGTTCATCAAAAATAATTTCTATGCTCTCCTTCATCATTCTATGTAGATCCTCTTCTTCCGAATGATTGATTTCTAAAGTACATAAAGGATCTGCTGAGATGAATGTTGAGAACTCCTCAATATTAGGTCTTAATGATTTCTCTCCACTGGATGTAGTCCATAATTTTCTAGCTTCCTTCACATTTTGGCAAGGAAAATCATTGTTTAGCTCATAGGATCTTGATTCTTCTAATATTTTCAGAGAGGTAGACAAGTTCTTGACTATTGTTAATATGTGTTCTCCCTGAAAAAAAGAGATCCCAGTTGTTGCTAGGATTTCTGAGAGTTCTTCCAAACTAATGGTCACCTTCGAATTCATTCTCCTGGTGGTGGTAAGGAAACAAAGGTTGTGTTGTTTGGTTCTGCAGAGGGCTCAAGCGGTCTTGCCTCATGTCCCACTATTACTAATGCTTCAAATTTTTTTCTATATTGCTCCTTGTTTTAGTCTCTTCAGATATTTCTTTATCTCTTTGGGTTGAGCTAGCTCTTGTTGTTGCTCCTGTTGAGCTAGAAGAGTTTGTGAGTGGAATATTCCTTCCCCCAAAAAGGTCAGAAGGAACCTTGGTTGAAAGGTCTGATATAGATTTAATGTATCTACTTTTGGGTCCCTAGGTCTGTTCATGAAAGCAAACAACAAAAATAAAAACTACCATTGGGTTTGGGGGAACCTGCTATAGCAGATACACAGGTTCTTACCTCTCGTCTTAAAGTTCCCCCGCCACCAAACTAATTCTAAGGTTTAGAAGTGATCTATTTCCTAACTATCTCCTACTGTTGGCACAGGGGCAGACCTAGGGTTCAACGCTCAAGAGCGCACCAACAAAACCCTAACTATCGACCCTTTCGGCAACACCTGCGAAGCAGATGAAGTCTCACCCAAGGTAGAGGCAGGGGTGGTTGCAGGACTCAGGTGTCTACAACCTTAGCTGGGACACATATTTGTGATTATCTTACTTACAACGCACTTAGCATCAGTTATTTCCTAACATGCATTCATTAATACACTTCACAGAAAGCACAGAGCTCCACAGTAATTACTCAGATCTAGCACTTAGCAATGATAAACAGGTTATACTCAATAGATTAAGCACCTAGCATATTTTGTATCATATCTAGAATGCATTCATATCCCATAAACACAAAGCATCAATAGATCTATCTAAACATATCATAGCACTTAGCAAGAGAGAGATAAACACATAAGAACAAAGCACATAGCACCATACACACATTTACTATGGTTCACCCCCACCCTGGGGTTACATCCACAAAGTCTTCTTTCTATTATCTTGGTCAATCAGTTACAACACAGATCTTCAATGATCCCTACTTTGCATAGGACAGAAGATCTGCGCAACTCGCTAGATCCTTCTTCCTTGCTCCTCAACATCCAACTATAACAATTGACAGTTAGCTCTCCGATCTCATGCACAGAGCTCTCTAAGATACATCCGATCACACAGATCCAAATACTAGCACTAAGATTTCATTCATACACCACGCAGATGTATTACATTACTATCTCCCTTATCTTACTATCTATATTGCCTATTTATAGATTACAAAATGGGCCTAAACATGGGTAAACCCACGGGCCGACATCTCTTTCCCGTTACATCAACCCAAAACCCTAAAATGGATCTCAAAATAGGTCTTGCCTCCTTATTTTCTGCTTTGTGTTGCACTCCTTCCTTGGAAAGCTATCGCAGTCCCAAAAGTGGTCAAATATGACCAAGTACTCTTCAAAACTTGGTCAACGACCAACAGGCCCCCAACACTCACCCATGACTCACCTTGAGTCACTCTTCTCTGGGTAACTCTGCCTCTAAGGCCTTGAGCTTTGCTCGAGATGCTTCTACCTATTGCTTTGCTACTGCTTATTGCTCGGTAAACTCTTGAATGAGTGCGTTACTAACTGGTCTTTCTAAGCACTGCTATGTTGTGTTCATGACCTATTCCAGGTCTGTCCCTTGGCTTTCAATCTCTAAGAATAGTTGACATGCCCTATCCTGCAAAGGTTGACGTTGTTGCATTACTTCCATGACCTTGCTCTGGATCATATGAATCTGCTACTGTATGACGTGCTGTTCATGGGACCTCTTGATTTTCTCTATGGTCGATAGGGCCTTCAACTGCATCTGAATTCTATCTGCCTACTGCTTCGCCTCCTGGAGCTGCGACTCTAGTTTATGTATTTTCGGGTTCTCGGTCAGGCTCTCATGTATCTGTGCACTTCTAGTACTTAGATATTTTCATTCTTCAGTGAGTCCTTTGATTCTTTCTACTGTACCGCGACAGTTATTTCTCGCTAGTTGTGTTCTTCTTGCAGGGTGCTCGATATAGCTTAGAGCTCTAGTTATACTACTCTTTGTTGCAGTTACTGAATGAATTCAGCAAGCTTCATTACTTGGCATTCTATGGGTTCTTCTGCCTTCTATTCTAAGCCAGTCATAGAGCGAAATGCTTTGTTGACAACTTCTTTGATCCCAATCTGCTTCGCGAGCAACTGCTCCTTTTCTTTCTAGATCTTTGCGCGTTCTTTATCATACTTCTCTTGGATGGCCTCCTTCTCCTATTGTGCAGATTGGCACTGCTCTATGATTTCCTCGTTTGTGTGCTTTAGGGCCTGGGTGGCCTGCGCTGTTACTTGTTCTGCTTTTCGAAGTTGTACTTCGACTAGGTCGACAATCCTGCGAAGTTGAACTGAACCGTCTCATGATTCAATTGTTCCTTCTGGCATAGGTGTAGTGGAGACTGCGCGGTTATACTGGAGGGTTCGTTGTACTCCTCAGAGTTCAGTTTCAATTCTGTCGTACATCATTTCTTTCTTGGCCTCCTGATTTTCTATAATCTCTTCTATAGATTCATTCAAAGTCGCGAGGAGAAAGTTGAAGTCATCTGGATTGAGCATGGTCTTCATCTTGGTCACGGTCGCTTTGGATTTCTTCTTAGAGGAAGACTTCGAAGGTGACCCTTTTCTCTTCTTTAGAACTTCAACTTCATCTCCTGGTTGCTGCTCGACTTCCTCTAAGTCTTCGTTGTTACCTTCTTGATCTGGTGTGACAGAAGCTGTCCTTACAGAGTGGATATCCACATCTTGAACCTCTTCAGTTTTCTTCGTCTCCTTTGTCTTCTTTGTCTTCTTCGTCTTACTGGGCCCAGGTGTGTCCTGCACAGCTTCTGGGCTGTCAATATCTGAAATGTCTACTGGATGTGTTGGAACAAGGAGGTCCACTGACCATTCCTTGGTGATTTCTTCTTAGTCTTCTTCAGTCAGCTTATAATAAGATTGGAGTTGTTCCTAGTGTTCATCAGCGCGTGGAGTTAGGTAGATAAAGTGGTGGTCAACATTGAACTTTATCAAAGGTTGGAACCTTTGTAAAGTGTTAGGGGTTATGCGAGGTGCACCCCCTATAGCTGCTTTCAGTTGGTTATAGTATCTGTGAAAAATGGCATTTGTCTGCCACTACTTGCTTATGTCCGTCCAGTACCACAAGGTACTGAACTTCGTAGCTAACGGTTCGAATGGGGTGAGGTCTGGGAAAGTTGCACCTTCTGGTAGCTCCCATGGAACAAAGGCAATCAATATCAATAGCCAACTAAAATGGAATTCATGTCCCTGGTCCTGGGCTTCTCTACAGTCAATCTCTAGCTGATTGAATAAATACTTTGCCCAATTCATCTGGAGTCCTTCTGCGCATTTTCCAGCGAGGTCCACTACGAAGCCTGATACTTGCGTAGGTCTATTCTTACAGACCAACTTTCCTGCTATCAGCTAACATGCAAGGCACACTGTGCCACTCTTGATAGAGGTGACCTTGTAACCTCATGCGCCTTTTTCAAGATTTCCATACGCCTCTTTAATCTTCTGTGAAAGTGCACGGTTCGTGGTCTTCCTAGGGTAGTACTCATGGGGATTAGGGCCCTGCATGCTAAGTCCGGTAATCCTATTGATCAGTGCCGGATCAACAGTTATGCGACTGTTCAACCACATGTATCCTCCATGGTAACTTTCTAGTAACAATTTCACACAAGCAGTCACCTCCTGATGTCTTCCGAAGTGCGGTATCTTCATGACATTAAGCAGAGTAGACTGCGCAAGGTTTATCGTCCATTACTGAGGGACGATCTTCGGATTGCGGCCCTTAGTCTTTGTTAAGTACTTAGATGATGTGAGCATGCTGTAGGCTTTATGGTCTCCCAGGTTGAAGTCACAACACTTCAACGTTGTAACCTTGTCTTGATCTGCATGGTAGGTGCAAACTCCTTTCGGTACATATGCAATGATTAGGGTGTAGTCAGAGTCTCGAGGGACACTTTCCCTATTAATATCACCACTTAAAGGGGGAATGTAAGAAGGTAGAATGGTTGGTACTATCCTAGTGTTGGCTTCATCGTGTCTATGCTTAGCTCTTGCCTCTAAGCCGACTCAACATGTTCTAGCCCAAGCAGTCGATGGGGAGGCTTCCACTCCTCTCGATGACGAGGCTTGGACTCCGGTGGACATTCCTCTTTCCGACATGACTCTTTTTGTCCTTAAGCTAGCAAGTACTTCTCTCATTCTTCTGCTACGCTAAGCTTGTCGGACATGTAAGCTCAGGATCACTGTCTCCGGTTGTCAATGGACTGTTGATACCATAATCAGATAGAGTGTAAAGCTGGAGTAATCACTATTTCACAATGTGGTTGTTCTGTCAGCTCAAGTTCTCAATTGGCAAAAGTGTCTTCTGGCCATGGTGCGACAGAATAAGTAAGTAACTCTGCAACGGACTGCTTGCAACGTATGTGAAACTTCCATGACCATTGATTTATTCGTTAAGGTGAGGTCCAATGGTCTAATGGTAACCCATAACTTCTTTTCGATTTGTTCAGAGCGACGGTCGAACGGGTATATCGGTTCCGACGTATATATTGCTTCGTCATGGTGAAGTACTCTATGTCATTGTTCTGATATCTTGGTGAAGCTCCAATTCTACAATTCTTCTTGTTGCAAAGTGTCCTCTAGAACCTCTCGTAACCTTACAGTATTAACCCTTTTCTTTCTTAACTTCCTATCCTTCTTCCCGGTGAGTTTCGTCTCAGTAATGATTTTACCATTCTGATGTTTATCTTCTATGGCCTTAGTTACTTTGTGCCGTGGAAAATATTTCTTAGGGTTCCTTGATAATACCTCTTTTGTATCAACAATAGGTAACTCGATCTTCTGCAGATCCTCAAGTGTTCTCTTAGCTTCGACATCAGAGGTACTAATATTAAATATCTACAATCTTCTCTTCTATTCTTTAATCAAGTGCGTGATCCTTCTGGTCATAAAGTCTTTTAATTCTTGTTTCTTCTGTTCCAAAACTTTTGCTTCTTCCCTTCATTTGGCCCGTTCTTTGTCAATCCAGGGTTTCCCTATGAGCATGGTAAACATGGCGCTTTATTCAACAAATTTAATGATCTCAAAGTCTTCCTCTGTCGAATTTCCATTGACAGTCATAGGTATCCGGGTGAGCCTTCCACATAGTTTTACTAGCTTTCCTCTGAAGAAACTTGTTCCTGCTAGGGAAGGGGTCATGACAGGCTTTCCTATAGCTTCCCAAGTTATTTCTGGCATAATGTTTACTTGTGTTTCTTCATCAAGAGTACAATCAACGTCAAAGTCCCCTATTCTTGCTTCGATTTGATCCTTTGCTTTGAAGATCTATGATAACCTAACATGTCGGTGGTCATTCAAGGTATCTTTCATCTGTAGTAATATCTTTTCTGATTCTTTCTGGGTTTCTGCTATAATCGTGGTCTCTTGATCTCCCTCAGGGTTTGCTTGTTCCATATTCAGCTTCTTAAGCCTAGCAATCATTCTAGGGCAATCCAATACTTCATGGTCCATAGCCTTACAACAGAGGCAACTAGATCTCCTACCAGGGCATTCCTTAGCAAGATGTCCCAGTCTTCTGCAACTATAACATAGGGTTAATCCTCTCTTTCTCTTAAATGATCCCCAACTTCTTCTGTATCGCGCACCAAGATCATGGTAGCTAGCCTGCAAAAAACTGTTTCTAGGATCCTGCATCCACGTGTTAGTCCAGACATTCTTTCTACGCATAGGTATAACATATCTATCACTATACTTATTAGATCTATTCATATCAAACTTTCTTTCATTTAACAATGCCCTAGTTTTGAAGCTAGGATAGAATATATCAAACATACCTAAATCCATGCTTTAGAAACAAAAATTTCACTTATCTTACTTCTACAGAGTACAAAGCTTCCAGATCTAAGGCTTTTAACTATTCTTACCTTTATCAAAGCATAGAGCTTACAGATATTACCTTTTTCTTGCAGATCTGACCTCTTTCTTCACAAATCTGATTTCTTTTCTTCAGATCTGACCTCTCTTTCTTCAGATCTGACCTCTTTCTCTTCATATCTAACCTCTTTCTCTTCATATCTAACCTATTTCTTGGCACAAAGCTTCACAGGTCAAACAGAACACTGTGCACTAAGGAAACATATCTACGCACAGAGCTTATTTCAAACAAAGCTTTTTCTTCTTCAGTTCACAACAATCATAGTTCCAGGTCCCATCAACGGAACCATTTGTTGGCACATGGGCAGACCCAGGGTTCAACGCTCAAGAGCCCACCAACAAAACCCTAACTACCAGCCCTTTCGGCAACACCTGTGAAGCAGATGAAGTCTCACCCGAGGTAGAGGTAGGGGTGGTTGCAGGACTCAGGTGTCTACAACCTTAGCTGGGACACATATCTATGATTATCTTGCTTGCAACACACTTAGCATCAATTATTTCCTAACATGCATGAACATTAATACACTTCACAGAAAGCACAGAGCTTCGTAGTAATTACTCAGATCTAGCACTTAGCAATTATAAATAAGTTATACTCAATAGATTAAGCACCTATAATCTTCTATATCATATCTAGCATGCAGTCATGTCCCATAAGCACAAAGCATCAATAGATCTATCTAAACATATCAGATCACTTAGCAAGAGAGAGATAAACACATAAGAAAAAAGCACATAACACCATACACACAGTTACCTTGGTTCACCCCCACCCTGGGGCTATGTCCACAAAGTCTTCTTTCTATTATCTTGGTCAAGCAGTTACAACACAAAGCTTCAATGATCCCTACTTCGCATAGGACAGAAGATCTGCGTAGCTCACTAGATCCTTCTTCATTGCTCCTCAACATCCAACTATAACAATCGACACTTATCTCTCCGATCTCATGCACAGAGATCTCTAAGATACATCTGATCACACAAATCCAAATACTAGCACTAAGCTTTCATTCATACACCACGCAGATGTATTACATTACTATCTCCCCTATCTTACTATCTATATTGCCTATTTATAGATTACAAAATGGGCCTAAACATGGGTAAACCCACAGGCCGACATCCCTTTCCCGTTACATCAACCCAAAACCCTAAAATGGATCTCAAAATAGGTCTTGCTTCCTTATTTTCTGCTTCGCGTTGCGCTCCTTCCTTGGCAAGCTGTCGCAGTCCCAAAAGTGGTCAAATATGACCAAGTACTCTTCCAAACTTGGTCAAGGGCCAACACCTACCTTGAGACAACTCCCCGGGTCACCCGCGTGACAGGCAAGAATACTTACCACTATACTGCAACGACGCCAAAAATCATGGGTGTTTTATATGCACTAAAAACAAACTAAAAACCCTCAATTAAATTGTCAACCCAGGGTAAGTAAACTTAGAGTTGTAGCAATATATATGCCAAGGTAGAAAGGTTGGAGGTAGTATAGTCTAACTAAGAAAATAGGCTATTTAAAAGGTAATATATTCAAGCAAAGACTATTAATGATCAAACCTTACAAATAAACTTAAATTATTTATCCTAAGTAACTTTTCAACAAAGGATCGATGGATATTCCTAAGAAAGCAGATGAAAACCCTACTTAAAGAAAACTAACTGAATCATGACACTAAGCAAAAGTAAACTATCTACCTAATAAGCAATAACAACAACAAGATACTTTAATTAACCTATTCAAATTCAATAAGCAACTATCCTATGAAAGAAAATAAATAGACAAGCAATTACCCTATCAAAGCAAAAATACACAAGTAAACAACTACCTTATTAAAGAAAATAAACAAGTAAGCAAACAACTAACTAACCTATGGTAACTTCTACAGCAAGTAAACTAATTAAGATTACTCAATAAGCAACTAATTAAGCTAAGAAACAAGTGAACTCTATTCTTAAATTAAATTTCACAATAACTTCTAATTCACAATAACTTCTAATTCACAATAGGAAATCTTAATCTACGAAATTGAATGCATTATGACAATAAAAGATATTAACAAGTACTCTTTAATCTATGATAAGAAAACTATTCTTTAATCTACCAAAGCAAGAAGATTATCTAATCTAAAAGCAAGAAAACTATCTTCTAAGCAAGAAAACTCAAATGTAGTGTTGATGGTTATGTCTCTAGTCTCATATAGTATCATGATGGCACTTAACAATTAACGATAATTCAAGAGGGATAAGCTCAATATTGACTTCGATAGCAAAGTGAAAAGTGTGAATTAGGCAATCCAATGAGAACTTAGACATTATAGAAGCAACATCAACTATCCTGCATATCCATGTGACTCATCAATTATGCATTAATCATCAACAACATAAAACACTATTCTAGTAAATTCAATTGCATTCTATACTAAGTAAGCAAATTCATATTACTTAGGTTCAAAACTAAACTTGATAATCAACTTTGAATGAAAATTGCAACCTAGATCTAAAAAGGAAATTGCATAAGGTAAGTTAAACTATTTCTATTTTAATAATTCAAATTGCTAAAGAGGAAATACTAATAAAACAGAAATTAAATATTATTTCAGCACATGACAAGAAATTAAATGAGAAAATTAATGACAATTTAGATAAGAAAAACTAAGTAATAATTAGATAAGCAAACTAGAATTAAACACTAAAGACTAATACCTATCCATCCACTGAAACCTTGTCAAGGAAATCATAAACTAAAAACTTTTTTTTAAACTCTATTTCAACATAAAAGAAATTCTAGCTATCATCTAATTATACAAGGGTTAGTAGCTTAAGCTTAAGCTTATTTCCTATTTAGTTAGAAAGACATGGCATATTAACTGTTCTTCATAAGCAACCTGCAAAAAGAAAACTAAAACAATTAAGCTATGAACAACAATTACAAAGTAAGAAAAAGATGATAAAAATGCATGTACAAGAAATAGAAGAAATGGAAATTGCATAAATAAAATACACAAACTAACTAACTAAATATTCACCCAGACCACTGGTGGGCCCCCCAGCAGGTCGTGGCTACTCCTCAATAGTGAATCACAAGCTCAAGCAACACGATTTCAGCATTTCAAATTAAAAACACAGTTTTACATGAATTTATGAAATTGTTTGAAAATGGAAAAATCGAGCTGGACTATCCTTTTTCTCTCTAACATTATTTGTCTAACCACTATGGTGGTATTTATAGATTTACAAGCTGAGAGGTCGACCAATGTAAGGGTCAACCTCCTCTAAAAACAACAAATCGCATTCAATGCGTCTTAACCGCCGGTGGGTTCTAGAAACAAGGCGAGTCAATAAACGACCAACATAACAACCCATTCTGAGTTGTTAGAAGCTTAGTAGTTGGAGGCCACGAGCACGAAGAAAATCCATGTCACCGATTTTCCCATCATTGGCGGCCAATATAACAACCGCCAACTCACCCATGGTGTTAGTGGAAGATGGAGTGTCGGACATAGTGTCATATGGAGTATCAGAATGAGTGCCAGATGGAGTACCAAATGTAAAAACGAGTTGCAATTTTTCCCTATGACACACAAAATGCGAATTAGTTTCTTGGGATAAAAAAAAAATGCTGAATTATACTCAAAATCATCAGAAAACATGAATCATGCATACTTGGTATGAATCATAGCAATTTGACACAAAATCTCTTCAAAAACTCTTCAAAATAGGAAAATGCATATACATATTTGGCTAAAACGGATCTAATTAACGTCATTAAATCAATCATATCAGGGGCCCAACAAGTAGTTTCCAAGATTAAGAAATTTGAAGATGATTGTGCATGCCTTTGCGAGGAAAGCGCCAAAGTATGGGAATAACTCAATGCGGACCCAAAAATGTAGGCCATAGAGGAAAAATTGTGAGCAACACAAGAGAACGCCAATGAGGTGAAAGAAAAGGTGACAACCTTGCCACTGATTGAGAGAGTGGAGGCCATTTTGGCATAGAGACAAGCATATGTTGAAGTAGAGCGACTAACAGACCAACATAAGGTCCTTCAACAAAGACTTGGACCTAGGCAGGAGGAAGTGGTCAATATTATTGGAGACTTGGCCACTATCCAAGAGAAGGTCAAGCAAGATGTGGCTGATACAAAGAATAAACTGCACGATTTGACCGCACAAGCCACCAAGGATATCACCGCCAAACAAAACACCATTTTCACAAAGGTTGAAACATCTAAGGCTGCGACACAATAGTTCATTTCAACATGGAATAACATGAAACAAACTTGAGTGCCTGGGATGAGTCATAGGTGAGTGTTGGGGGCTTGTTGGATAGGCAGTTTTGGATAGCATTTTGAGAAAAAATCTAAGTACGAAGAAAGCACGTAGAAGGAAGGATTCGTGCAAAAGGAAGGAATCACAGAGAAGGAAGGAATCATGCAAAAGGAAGGAATCATGTAGAAGGAAGGATTTGTGTAGAAGATAGAAAGGGCACAAAAGGATGAGAAGGACGAAGATAACACAAAGACAAAAGGATAAAGAAAGCGAGCGAGAAAAGGAAGTGCAAACGATGATAGTGCGAATTTCCAAAAATAGAAGGACATCATAAAAGTTGTTTAAAGAACAAGAAGTAGAAGAAGGGAAATAGCCAGTTAACTAAAGATGGCTATGTCATGCATTGTAATGGGTTATTTTTGGAAAAAATTAGAATGGAACTTGAAACCCTAGACTTTGGGGTATAAATATGTAACGATATTGAGAGATAGAGATATAGAGAGATAGATGTATGTGTATGTAAGTGCGAGGAGGTGCACATGAAAGATAATTGAGGTTATGGAAGGATCTTGAATGTAATAGTCAGTTAGTAAGAAAGAAGATGAATAAAGAAGGAGTTTAGAGAGGATATTCTATCTTGTGTTCTTACTTGTCTTTATGCATTCATGAATGATGATAAACTTTGCAAAATGAATTTAATATATTGATTGGTTAGGCTGTAATGTTCATGTATGGATGTGATAGTTTAGGTAATAATCAAGAACATAGATAATTTAATATCAGGAAGAATGATTCACGCATCAACCTCCCTTTCCCTTATTGCTGCAGAAACCTGGTTCTTGCAACCCTAATAGATACCTCGGGTGAGACTTCATCTGCATAAGCAGGTGATGCTGAAAGGGTCGGTCTCTTGAGGGTTTTGTTGGTCATAGTCAACCTGAACCCTAGGTATGATATCCCTTGCACAGACAAGAAAAAACCAACAACTAGTCAATACTCATAATGTATATATTATTTTCTTTCAAAAAATCAGTGTGGTTGGTAGTGTAGCTTATTACACTTTAAAGTAGGTGGTACAATGTTGGGATTTTTTTAATATTGATTTAAAGGAAAGGTTAACATTCCTAGTAATGCGTTAGAACAAGAAATGTAGGATGCTCAATTCACGAATTCTCCAATCATGAATAAAGGTATAAGTATAATCATCAAATAAAGGTAGGATGCTCAATTCAAGAATTCTCCAATCAGGAATAAAGGTATAAGTATAATCATCAAATAAAGGTAGAAGTACAATCATCAAACTAGGGGAATATTATTAATATCTTTAATATGTGTGATATGTGTGGACGCTATGGGAATCATAGGGAATTCTAGGAGAAATTATTCAAAATGAACATTGTAAAGAAGGGGAATTCCATTATGGGTGGATATGTAAACTTTAGAATGAAGAGAGGAGAAGTGTCAGGCAATAATAGAATCATAGGCAATATTAGAATCATGAGCTCATTAGTTTATTTTTTTATTCATAAATTTGAAGAATAAAATATATGTCATGTGGAACTAGTGGAGATGACCCCACATTGAGGAATAATTTATTCGGACAAGGTGGAAATTCAAAAAGAATTGATACATCCTTTAGTTCAAATGATATCATGACAAAGGATGTTAAGGCTATATATTCAATTGGCTTAGGGGGATCTTTTTTCACTCTCGAATATTTCTTCAAATCAAGAATGATGATCTAAAACCTCCAACCCCTTTCAAGTTTAATCATAGTTTGCTATATGATGTTGTGCATAACGACTTGGTTATTAAGGAATGGGTGCTCATAACTAGTGATTTTGAACATTCAACCATGTTTCAATTCATTGAACCCTTAAAAAATATAAATAAACTATTAATGGAATGGAATTAATAAGGGGTTACCATATTTTCTGGAAATTACATATGGAATATAGAATGCTATTTAATATGTAGATGATCAAAATGTCCATTTTTAATGGAAATGTTGTTATCAATATGGTCATATTATATATATTCTCCCTAAAATAACAGAAGAAACATTACAGTCATTGGTAATATGATCCAAGGTTAAAACTCTCTAATACCCATAATGGATAGATGAAGTGTTGTTGGGTTAGAATTTAATAAATAAAATAGTGAGAAGGAATCAAAAGAGTCACATTAGTTCTATCCTCGGGCTCAAAATGGAAACGTGGATTTTATGTGCTTTGGTAGGAAACATGAGAGCAAGAATTCAATGATTTAGGAGGGTCTAAAGGAGTATAGGGGGGGCTCTTTTCCTATTGGGGATATGATCTCTCCTTCTAATGTGGAATAGATCAGGTCATACAACTCTGTTTAATAGTTAGAACATTAATCTTTTGTTTTAGGGAAAATGTAGTTATTTAATGTTACAATTCCTTCTCAGAGGACCTCTATCTCTAAATTTTAAAGAAAGAGGCTTTCTTATACCAAAGGAGAAATATGCATAAAGAAAAAGGAACATCTATTATTACCAGTTCATATTGAGGTATGTCGGGAAGGGATTGATTTCAATAAGGTAGAAGATATTAGTCATAAGATACAAAATGGTCCAAATGAAATGAAGAAACTAGTGAGGATGAAATAAGAAACTAGTGAGGTATAAATTAAGTTCATATGAACAATTAATCGATGATATAGACGATGGAGAGGACGAAGGGGGAATATAAGTAGATGGAACTCATAACAAAAGAGACCTATCACAACAAAGAATGTCCTACATACCCTTGGAAATGCAAAAACTTGAACAAGAAGTAAAATAATGCAATAAACGAATTATTCCAGGGACCGTTAGAGATGAGAAGTTATTCAAAAGGGTTAAAAATGATTATGTTATAAATGAATATTCAATAGCTCCAACTTGTGAAAGGAATGTAATTCATATATTATTCAATACTTATAATGCATATATATTTTTTTATTTATCAAACCCTTAAAGTAGCTCAATAAACCAAAGTACACATAGTACACCAAGTGTGAGAATGGATCACAAATCCAAAATAGATAATAGAGATATGAGTTACATAATAACTCAAAGAATATGAGATCCTCCTCCAAATACCCCAATATATTCCGCTATCCAAATCACAATCTCCCATCAATAATCACTACATGAGCTATATATATACCACTTCACTCATTGCACATGTGGATTTGTCATTAGGCCGATCACTATTAAAACTATATTTTCCCCTTTACATATATATATTTAACCCCAGATATTTCCCCTTTGGGGTCATATCATATACATTTGTTCCCATATATGCTCCCGTTGGAGTCATATCACAATACCCTCCTTTAAAAATATTTCCCCTCAAAGCTTTTCAATTAAGGTATTTACATTGGATGAAACCAAGTAATAGGATTTCATTATTTTGATGCTTTCTTGTTGCTACTAATGGTGATAGATCCATCCAAATTCAATCATTTTTAGTCTTAATCCTTGATAGCTACTTGTTGCATAATTTCATTTCCTTTATTTTTATGTGTTGTTGTTGTGGCTTCTCCAATTTGTTTTATTTGTGTGTCTCTAATAATATATTGTTAAATAATGGTTTTGTGATGCCCCATTCCATGAATATTGTTGATTATTTCATCTTATTCCTTGTTAATGTTGATGTCAATCTTCTTGTATTTCTAAAAAACTTCCTTGGTAATGAGAGTATATATATTATTTCACTTATGATTTGTTTCCATCATTATTCACACCCATCTCATCCATCTTATTTTCAAAGATATTTTCATTTCCTCTCCTTTTTTATTGGTCTTCAATACTAGTTTTATTTTGAAATAATTCCATCATATTTGAATTTGACATTTTCAAATTGGAGCTCAACTTCTTCAATTATTTTCTAGTGCCATTATTCAATCATGGCTTCCTTCTCTTTTTTAAGATGAAATGTGATGTCATCCATCAAATTATTATTCCCTTCTTCTATTCTTGATTACATTTCTTATTTCATATCATCTGTATTTAGGGATTCTTCAACCATCAAGTATTTTGATGGTATTTTCTTCAATTATTATAGTATTAGCTTCATCCTTATTATTTGATTAAAAATATTGTAGATGATTTTTCATATTCCTAACATAATTAAGAATGTATTTATTGTACTTACATAACCTTTTTATTTTTTCATATATATATTTTTTTCAATTCTTCCATTCACTTATCATTTTCCCCTTCCTTTTTCTAATCTTTTCTTGTTATTTTTTAATTTATGAACCTTCGCAATGAGTGCTTCATTAAGTTATCGTACCTTTGATATCCCATCACCCATCTTGTTGGTCTCTTCTTTTTCCCTCCTCATTATATTTCTATAATTTGGAAGGTTACTAATTATCCTCATTGAATTCATCTTCAATTATGTGCATATGGTTCATTTTTAAGTCCTCGATCCATTGTTTTTAGAACAATTCTTCATATACTTCCCATGTGACATTTCATATAGTATGTTTGTCAATAGTCAAGCACCACCTAATATGTTTACCATAAAAATAAGTACATTCTTTTTTATCAGGAGTTATAAAAATAAAATTCCATATTTGACCATTCCCTAGGATCAAGTTAATCTTCCTTTTCATCTCCTATAATGTAGGCATTGTCACTATTTCTTCATAAATATCTAACCAAGTCCTCAACTTTCAACGTTACTATACTATCAATTGAGGTACCAATTAATTATTACTTATTTTGTAATATATTCTCATATGTTTCCACTTTGGAAAGGATTTTGAATCACCTCGATTATATATCCCAATCCAAAGTTATGCTAATTTTATGTTACCATACCTTTAAAACCTTGATTTGGATAGTGTTCTACTAGGTGACTTTACACCTGATGTAACTTTGGATTTTCTCACCAATTATTTTGAAATTTAAACATGTGGTAGGCTAATATTTGTTATATGCAATGCCATAGGTTTGACTAAATTCTAATATTCCAAGATAAAGTTATGAAAAATTTCCAAAAACTTGTTGATTTTGGCCCTTCAAGAGAACGAAGTTGGATGGCCTAATATGTGTCAAATATTTCAAATATTGTTTAGAATTTTGAGATGAAACATTGTGGTCCATATTATTTCCAATGAAACTAGTGGCATTCAATTTGTATCTCTCTAAAATAATTTATGATTTTTTTACCAATAACACGTGTTTGATACTAGTTTCATGACTTGCAAAAGCCTTAGCTTCCATAGGTGATAACGACAAAATTATAAATAACTAGAACCCAATATTTTTACCATGTACTTAATTATGTCTCCTAATTTCCCTAAACCTTTATCTATCTGAAAATTCATAGAAAAGAAATAAAGATAAAAAAAATGGTATGATATATTGTTTTGAAGGAGCCAACCAAGAACCATATGCTTTGATACCAAATGTTATGTATAAAACCCTTAAAATGTAATAATAAACCGGAGTACACACAATGTACACAAAATGTGAGAGTGGTTCAAAACTATTAGGAACCAAATATCAATATAGCATAGAAAAACCTCAGAATAAGTACTCAATGCCTGGAAAAAGAGAGAAATTAAGATAATAAGCCTCAACGAGAGGGCAACCTCCTTATTCCCACATAAATGTTCAATTACAAGATGATTCCAAATGAAAATGTCTCCTTGGTATATATAGGAGACTAGGAAGTATAATTAAAACTAATGGACTAAAGACGACATAAATAAAATAACATTACTAATGTAATATGCCCCAATTAAGGGGTAATGAGCCACTATTTAAGGTTTAACATGCCCCTCCCCTTGAGACAAGTGTTGTCCGCAATGTTTGAGTAACTCTGGATGCTTCTATATAAAAGACTCATCTTCCCAAGTGGAATCTTTAGCCGGTAGTTTCCTCCATTTAATGAGATACTCTAAAATGGATCTATTCCTCAGTTGGTGAATTCTTGTGTCAATGATGGCTTTAGGCTCCAATATGGTTTTTCCTTCCTCATCAAGTTTTGGAAATATATTTTGAACTGGAATCTTTTCACCTATAACCTTCTTTAAACATGAAACATAGAAAACTGGGTGTACTCATGAAGATGCTGACAACTCCAATTTGTATGCCATAGTACCAATCTTTTGCAACACCTTATAAGGGCCATAGTACTTTGGTGATAATTTATTATCCTTCTTTGCTTTCTTGAGGGACATATTTTTGTATGGTTGTAGTCTTAAAAACACCCAATCCCCTACTTCAAAACTTCTTTCACTACA